>VCRD01000758.1:23276-58833 GCA_006783055.1 Trinorchestia longiramus
ACTAGAAACTGTCTTTTACTTCACCTAAAAAACCTCAACCTATCCATTCATCATTGTATTAAACGCGCACTGGCCTAAATATTGTTCTTCACATACACTACAATCTTGCATATATTCACATCTTAATAGCTAATTCTTGCGTTTGGAGAGCCATAGATGTAATTTATTTTCCCTGGGACAGCCGCAGCATGTTATTGTCAAGCAGAAGACAAGAAATGCTCACTTTACGAGTGAAGGTTGTTCCCTCAGGTAGCAGCTGTAAATCAATGCTCCTGCCGAAGTCAATGAGTTTCAGGGAGCTGGGACAGTTAACGAACATTTCTTCACATGAGGTAGCAGAGAAATCCAGTGCAGGCACGTTTGTTAGGATGAAGTTGTCCGGTTTGATATCGGCGTGAATGATGCCTACAGAATGAACGTTCTCCAGGATCAACAAAATCTCGATCATGAAGTAGATGACAATACCTTCAGCCACCGACAAGCCCTTGATTTTGTACCTGAAATAAATTATAAATTGTTATTAGAATGAATGGTAACTCATATAAACATTATTCGAGGAATCACTTTACACACTGAAGGACCAGCCAAGATCCTTCAAACCAAAAGGATGAACAGCTGAGATTAGTAAACTAAGCACTAATTATAATAAGCACATGAAGTGTTTTCTGTACAATCTTCTATTTCATTACTTTCTAGAAGCCGCAGTTTATCTTAGGTAACAAGTTCATGATAATGACCATGACAATTAAAAAGGACGATTACACATTTCATAACTGGGATATATTTGAAATAGAAATTTACCGTAAACATTTATTTCATTACAAATCATGTTTAATTATTCGCCCCCCGACGTTACTCATGACTATGTTCTTTGAGAGTGCCCCTTGTATTTTCGAACAACCTTATTTTATTACTTTGAATCTAACATCATTCAAATAAAAACCGCTTTCATCATCACCGCATATTTAATGATTTATGAGACATAACAGTTGTAACCAATATGTCCTACAGTTGCACTTTAAATGAGCCATTCATAAATTTTCTAATCCTTGCCAACAGCTTCTAGTTTAACCTCAGCCAATTCTGTCCATAATTAATTGAAAAGTAACTATATCGGATCCCATTTATTGAGCTAGCTATATTTCATGTCATTTAGTTCAACCTATTTCAGCTACTCATAGAGGCTTAATCACTTTGTTTTTACGCTTGTCTGTGTTAAGAGAAATGTCATTTTCTTTTGTACGCTTACCGTAACTAAGCGCTAGACATCACCAAGGAAGAAATGCAACGCACAAAACAAATTCTTACAACTACGGCCGCCGTATCTGCGGTAGGCAGTTCGATGACCTAGTGAGTATCGAGTAATGATGAAGACAGATTTCGTGAGCATACCCTCCTGAGAGGATGAGATGAAAAAACAGCTCATACTCGAGGAGTATGAGCATTTTGAGGTATCTTATTTTGATGCAACATAAATACAATTCAGCGGAACAACTGCCAATTTCAAAACGCCTCATGCGAAAGAGACGATAGAATGTCTGAATAATCCACACCGTTTTCATTCACTTCGTGCACATTCATTAAAATATGTTAAGGCTACCACAAAAAAAATACTATGACAGTGGACGTATCATTAAGGCTATAGTTTGGAGCCCCGTATCAGTAGTTAGAAACCATTTTCCAATTTGGTTCAGTCATGAGTAATTTTTGCTTCTGTGAAATTACTTAGTCATGGATAACTACGAGGATACATATAATTTCAATCAAAAGCATACTCACCATTCTCATTTACCACCTCTTCTTATTTACCACCACCTCCATTTAGCAGGCCGCTAGATGACTTCATGTTAGAATTCATACGGTTTTGACCTAAGGAACTTTTCTACGAACATTTTTACGTAGAGTTAGTCAGAATGTTTCTTGTTATTCAAAGCATTTCGTGTTGACCGAAAAAGATGGAAATTACTACGTGCAAAGCCTCGTGAATGTATTGGACGGGCAACACTCCAACCTAGACTAATACATTTTCCTGCAGATTTTTTCCAACTGTGGTATTGTGTTTTCATGTAAAAGTGCAACGATTCTCCAGTTGATGAATACAGATCGTTTTCTTAGAAGATTTTTATACTCTCGTTACGACTGTTGACAGTATAAACCAGTATTTAGCGTCTGATTGCGGTTAACAAACTCGAGATGGATAACAGAGTGTAATCTCACTATACTCAATTATCGTCCCAAGAGAAACTTTATTTTAAATACGATGCTCTCTTACTCACCACTGATGTAGGCATAACAAGTGAACGCTCTTCCGAAACAGGTTAAAGCACTGTAAATTTCGAAATTTTGCTACATTCACTTCCACTGAACGTAAATTACTTATGACACAATCCAATAGATATTTACAATCGATACAAAGAGCGTGGTTCAAGAAGAGTGATACATTTACCTTCAAGCTGTTCGGGAGAAAAGAAGAGCAGCATTTCATAATACTTATCTTGTCTGTGGCAATGATTTAAGCGTAAGCATTCATTTAGACCAACTTCAGAATACCTTTCACTTATCCAAGCTACGCGAATAAAAGACCTCGGATTCTTTATGAAATAATTTCACAATGGACCCTCGAGAGCGGAGTCAAAATTCCTTCAATTCTATATATCAATACACACACGACTTTGGTGCACACTTTCTTAAAAAGCTGCTTAGAAATTAGAGTTAAAATAGAGATCGTAAAGCTTTACTTATTGAGGAGGTCGAGAAGAGTGCCATGCTTGTGGTACTGGGTGGCCAACACTGAGCCATTATTGAAGAAGTAGCCTCTGTTGATTCGCATGACACTCTCAAGCACGTGTGGGGGTCTGCCAGCCTTGCGCAGACGCTCCCGTAGCTCATGGCAGATGTAAAACTCCCACGGGAACGAGGGCTTTTGCACCTTCAGAATCATCTGTGACACCCATCAAAATGATGTCTATATACAACGCAGTGTCAATTCTTAATAATTAAAACCAAATGAATGCACTGTAACTAATGAATTATTTGGTACACTAAAACAATGTGCAGATCATTATTCATTATCACGATCAGTAACCATCTGCAGTAAAGCTTGGAGGTTTAACAGACATATGCATTTAGCAGGAATTGTAAACTCTGCTCATTTACAGGGAGAAAGAGCTCTCTCCGACCTGATTACTAATTCTGATCTAGATAATTTTGCTCAGTTTTGTTCTTACATCGTCATTGTCATCTACATCCAACTCATTGTCGTCTGGCAGAGCGGTGACGTTCATGGGGTCCACAGCGGAGGCCTGGAAGATTTTAGCGTAAGCACCCTGGCCCTTCACGCGGCGTACGTGAAACTGGTCTGACGCCAGCGTTACCTGGGAAAAAATGGACAATTCTTGGCGCCAATGCAATTACAATTCTCATTTTCTCCACTTAATCCTGGCAAAACTTGGACAATTCGTGGCCCTACTACATCTACAATTTTTATTTTTTCCAAAATGTATGTGGTATATAGAGCCTTTAATCCTTGCCATACGTGTAGAAAGCAAGTAAGTTCAAGAATTAAATTTTCAGTGCAAGAGGAAGATTATTTTCACCCGTCTTCTATTGCAAGGAAACGGCACTGAGTGCAACAAACAGTTGATTAAATAAATTGAAGATAAGACATCACAGTCCAACACGATTAACAATGCACAGCTAGAACTACGATGTGTCGTGTTACTTAGCGTTCAAGTAAGAATATTGGAGAATTTTGGAAAAAAGTGTCCAACATCACAATTTTGTAGCTTACGAGGGAAGATTTTTTTTTTGTGCGGTTGGTATTCCAATTCTATGGGCACAAGTCAAAAACCTCTGACGAAGAAGAGCTGAGTAACTTAAATTTAGGTAATGTACGGCCAAAAATAGTGACTCGTGTTACCACGTTCTCGTTAAGCTTGAAAATAAATCAACACTTTGAACTTGCCGTGGTTTGCGCTTTGATTAAGGGCATCTTGGTGTCGATGGTAGAGAAGCCTGCACGCTCATGCAGAGGAACCGCTAGTCCCTGTAGTAGGGCGGAGAGAAGATCTTCACTGAAAGGATCCAACTCACCAGCCATGCCGAGTGCGGTAAAGGCTGCCTGTACCAAAAAAAATTCATTTAATGCACAAATACCATTCATTCAAAGTAAAGTATGTATTCACAATGGATACTGAAATTAGGACGTTCAGCACAAATGACCCTTAAACGGGAGAAATACTTTTTGAACCACAACACAGTCAAACACAAACAACACGTTTTTATATTAATTATTACTGACTTCACAGACGATAGATTACCAATATTCTATACTACAGAACAGTAAACGACGGTACTTTGCCATTAAACATTAAAAAACTTCAAAAATTTACTGGACTCGTAGCACACGTCCATACGATTCGTAATAAATATTCCATGAAATAATGGATCAAAATGAGCTTGTATTGAGGTACATGAGCTCTACTACAAAAAAATTTACTGGTAGCTCAGCGTGAGCAGAAGCTGCGAGAGCGCCGTCAGTAGACGAGGCAGTGTCCTTATGTGTGGCTGCCACAGAAAAGAAGGGTTTGCTGTCCGACATGTTGAGCAACATGTCACTCAGCTTGTCAGGGTCAAAAGATGTGTTTCGCCATCCCTGACCAAATGAAATACAATTAACGAGTGACACTCTCAGGTAGAGAAAGATGAAATCATATATGACAATTTCAAATACATATCATGTTTCGCTAATCTAAAGAGAGGCTGGGAAAGACGCTTAACGGTAGAAATTTTCAAAAAAGGCTAGCCAATTAAACCAAAAACTAATAGTGATGCATATTAAGGGGGGTTCTTATTTGCCCACAAAAAAGAGAATTAGGAAAGTTTTTGCTGACCCTGCTAAGGTGTTCTTTTTGGTGGAAAAATCCCTTGCGTAATGCTACCAGAAAACCGCAGGAAATGATTTAGTAAGTCGCGGGAAAAGATTCAAATTGAGAACAACAGCATCAGTCTTGGTAAAAATTCATCGTTGGAAAACGAGTGAAAAAATAGACATTAGGCGAGAAAACTTAGCTTTTCTTGCTTGGTAACTATACTAAAAATCAGATAATATGTTCAATATCCACAGTGACATTAATGCAAAAAATAAAGAAATATTCAATTCTATCACATGCATTTTCACTATCAGTAATAACAAGTGATATGTATTATTAGCATATGAACTACCGTACATTTGATCTTCTGTTCCCATGCAGAAATGAGCGTCTAATCTTCGAACAAAACCACGAAAAATTATTCAAAATAAAAGCATATAAAATGAAATTCAAGTCTACTAGATCCTTGTATAATAATCAGAAAAAGAACGATACCTACAGAGTTAATTAACATCTAACTTAGTTAAACATTGTAATAGCAAAATAGAAACAGCGTGGTAGAGCACATTAAAAGACAATGTCTTCATCTCGAGCATGATTGATTAGGAACACCTTCAGGACGCCGTTATGATATATCTATTTTATTCACTCTCATTTTGCAAAGACAGTCTTAGAATCTTCTCTCCAATTGAAATGATAGATTGATGGAATAACTCACACCATTGAAACGCAACGATCAAGAGAATGACTTCCAAGCCGGCAATGTAATCTTGTTGAGGAGATAACTATAAATTAAGTCGAATGAGTAACACATAGGAAATTTCTGACATATACATAAAAGCACCTACAAACAAAAACGTACTTCAGGAACAACAGCGTCAGCAGAACCAGATTCTTTAGAAGTAGCACCGTTATTTTCTTTCATGTCTTGAGTCATGTTCGGAAGCTTGGAGGGGGCGTCGGTGGTGGTAGCAGCAGTAGGTGCTGCACATGCAGTCGCAGCAGCACCAGATGTGGTGGCACGGCTCACGCATGAGACAGAGCCATCAGTCAAGTAGCCACTCTTGGTGTGGTCGAAAGTTGTGTGGCACATTGTTCCAGTTCCCTGAACACCAAATGGACCACAATACAGAGCTGACATGGTGAATTACAAGTTACCGAAACAAAGATACTGGGTGAGAAATACTGTCGGGTCAACATTAACAAACAATAATTACAATATAAAACTAACCAATGAAGACATACATACAACTATAAATAATGGATAACACCTTAGAACAGTAAGTGGACAAAACGATCTTGGATAACTCCATAAAAAAGATTCTCGAGCGTCACCGTAAATATTGCTATTGGCTTGTACACTGGAGTTCAATGAGGTTCTGGAGCTACTCACAAATGCCATAAGCCATGCAATCAATTAGTCCCTGGACAGTTGTAAATGCAATGAAGTAAGCACACTATAGTGAAGTATGCACACTAACCTAACTCCCAGGGCCAGTGTATGATTGCGATAAATGCGCGTAACTGAAATGCCTGTGCGTGAGTGAAGTGCGCGTACGTGACTGAATTGACTTACGTGGTTAAGGTGTACGTGCATGATTGATACCTTTACTTTAGACAGCATGGGACTTGGGTACAACCCAAGAATGGACCAAACGGCTCGTTTCTATCGCTTTATTCTATTCTATTCTATAGGGTACTCACGGAATGATGGCTGGCTCTGGTGGTGGTAAGGGTGCTACAGCTGGTGGCACTTCTGGAAGCAAAAGTACATTTGAACTGATTTTGCGCACCTTCTATTAGTAAATGAGCAACGCGCTTGGAAAAACAATGACAAAGTGTTCGCATATAATTCTCATTAATTTCCTGTTATTTTAGTGCGTATGTGAATATCACTTCTCAAAAAACAGAAAAATATAAGAAGTTGCTGCAGTAACGAAGACGGAGTGATAGATTATGAGTTAAAAGTAATGAATGATGATGAGGTAGAGTACACATGTTAACAACATTTTTAGCAATGTTACAGATAAATACAATTCAATGAATCCACCTCGTTTCTTTATTATATGTAGTCTTAAGTCTACCAGGCATTGCTTCAACAGCAGAACGTAATACTTTTTCTGATAATTTGTCCCACTCATGTTCTAAAGACTTATTCAAAGCTGCTACTGAACAATGAGACTTTGGGCAAGCATTGGTCTCTAAGATGGACCAGATGCTGAAGTCCATCAGGTTAAGGTCAGGGCTTGAGGGAGGCTACTCTTTCTTTGACAAGAAATCTGTGACGTTGTCACGAAACCACTTCTGAATTCTGTTAGCAGCGTGGGCAGGCAGAAAGAGAAATAGGCCATCGAAGTGGTTAACTACAGGTTTAAGAGTTAAGTTATTCATAGTTTGCAGTCTTGATCTTCACTTCAGGAACAAAAAACAAGGAGTTTTGCCTCTTGAAGATACTCCAACCCAGACTAACGCCTATGAAGGTTTTTATATGGTAGACATTTATAGCATTATCTGGACATGACTCGACGATTTTCTGCATGAACCCTGTCATTTGGGCTGTTGTGAGCTTCTTCTACAGTGAAAAGATTCTTTTCTGTAAAAAGAACGTTTTCCAAGCATTAAGTTTCCAGCCGCTTAAGCCGTCCACAACTTGGGGCAAGTCTTTCTCCTTTGAAACAATTGCTAGGCTGTGAACTTTTCTGTTTTCAAAGCAGCAAGTCCAAGGTCACTTTTCCCAACTCGTCTCATAGACTCTCTTGTAACATTCTGCTCTGAAGTCGTCTTTCTCAATGAGCGACGTGGATTTTTTTGAAATTCTAGAACTGATCATTTTTTTGAGCCTGGAAGTGCTGAATAACCTGGGAATTCCAATTCTTACACAATCTTAAATTCCTTCAGTATCCATGAAGCAGTTAATAGTTCTATAGATGAATTTTTTTTGGCCATTTGAGAAGATTCAAAGTCTCCAACACACACTTGCCAGCTTCATGTAGTTCAACTACTGCAAAACGTTCACGTTCCATGCTAATTTTATTATCAATTACGTAACTTATTTTAAACCCCAAAGAAGTAGCTGAAAGAAGAAAAATAGCTCTGTAGCATAATGTATTAGATTAACAAAATTATACATTTTAACAGTAAACATAAATACTGAAAAAATGACAATTTATAGACAAAATGTGACATCGCATTAATGTCCTGTATTACGTAAGTAAAATAACCTGACTGAGGTGTGTTCCGCCGAGCCTTCCATGATGACGCTGAGCTGCCCTTTGACGACGGGCGTACCCTGCAAGTTGGGGAGGTGGGCCCCTGATTTAGGGGCAGTAGGTGCTTCTGCAGTAGGCGCTTCAGTAGCAGGTGCTCCAGTAGCAGGTGCTTCAGTAGCAGCCGAGGCCAACCGCTGATCTTCCTTCTTTGCCACGACAGGCATTGGTCGGAAGGACCTGAACCAATCGTGGATCATAACCATTAGCATGATGACAAGATGCCCAAGTTACTTTATCTCTAATTGTATTCGTCAATGGCAGTATAGCGTTATTATTTTCTACGATAATACAAGGCAACCAGAAAAAATTATTAAATAAAGAACTAACCGAAACAGTCGTGCTTTATTTTATAGAGTTGAATTACGGAACTAATCAAATTGAAGTTACTGTCAAGAGAGAAAAAACTGGGCTAGGGGTTACCACACTTCAAATCACATCGTCCACGGATTTTAGAAATGAGTATTTTATTCTTAGATGAAAATCGAGAAACACCTACGAGGAACAGTAATAATTTTATACTGTATGACAGACTCATTGCCATACCTGAGAGGTGGTCAGAAATCAAACCTATCTTCCAAACAGCGCTACATCCTTAAGTTACAATGAAATATTTCTCCTAAGCTTTACTACCAAGGGAATATCCATGGCATGTGAACACATCATGTATATACAGAGGTAAAATAAAACACTAAATGGAGCGTTCGTTGATCACTTTTGTTATGTTTAGCAGAAAATGCAATTTATGTACAGTGGTGCCCCCGTGATTCGAACATGCTTTAACTCGAACAATTTCCAATCCGAACACATTTGACAAACAAATTTTGTTCCCTAGTCCGAATGCGGTCTTGCAATCCGAACCCTAAAGAATTCAAGTCGATGACGCCAACCTGCCCCTCGGCCAAATTTTTTCTCTAGCTTGGCAAAACATTCGAGATTAAAGGTTGACATTGATGATGTGGAGGAACTTGTGGTGAACCACAAAGAAAAACTCAACAGAAAACCCCCGAGTTCCACAGAAGGACATAGAGCATACCATCACGAGTTCATGGGAGGGCGACGAAGAAAGGGAATAGATTTCATGTGCTGAAGTCCAAAAAATGTGCAGCATGAGGATACACTGCAGATGTTTATTGAAAAGCATCACCCTGACCAAATTGTACAATAGAGGACAGTTAGCAATAGAGCAGTGAAAATTGTTATGTTAGGCTACGTCAGAAAACTACTCCAGAAAATAAAAAGATAAGTCCCCCAGGATAGACTTGTGGAAAAAGAAACCAGTTAAGAGACCAAGACGAGAAGAAACCCCAGAGAGACAAGATAGTAAACAACAGAAGAAAGAGAAAATTTCGGAAAAAAATTGGGCGGTAATGTGTTAAGAGCGCAGCAGACTTGCTCACCGCTTGTAGCCTGGCATGAAGGCCATGGTGAAGTCATCGCCGTCCACACCAGCTTGAGGTACCAGCCTCGAGCTCCAAGCAGCTGCACATATACATGCTTTTAACCTTGGAGCACTGAACATGGGTATAGTTTGCCGAGGCTAGTGACGTCTATACCCAGGTTCAGTGTTCCGGGGTTAAAGCATTTCTGAAGAACTAGAGCAAAAAATTAAAATTTAGGCATCTACGTATACCTTTTATTTCTTTGGGGTATGAATGGCACTATAATTAAAAAAAATACACCTTACAGTATACGAAAATTTAGCTAACCACGAAGTTTCGACGTACGAGCGATGAAAAAATCGACGCAAGTAAAATATTCAATAGGACGTTTAGAATGGAAGGAATTTTCCTTCACAGGATGTAACACAGAAATTTTTTGTAACGTTTACAGACCACTGAAGAGGTGGAAATTTCAAGAATTCTTAACCCGGAGTGCAGCAAAAATGTTCCTAGAATCAGACTCGGATACCCCTATTTTTTTAAGATCGAGTCACTCCTGAACTTGAGAGTTTTCAGAGGCTCACCATATCTGAATATTGCCACGGTTTTCAATAATAAACAAGTTTCCAGTACCATAATGAATGAGTAGAACTTATGCTTTCGTGACGTATGTTCCTGGATTGAACAGTTCAACAGGGTAGCTTTATAGGAGCCATGCTCATTGAATGAATTTTTCCGCGTACTTTGAACAATAAAACAGAATATTAACAAATCTTCCATTCAAAGGGTAAACAGCAAAATAACACTACAAAAATTTCAGGAAGACCCAGAATTAAATATTTCCAAGCTGACCATATTTGTTTTATAATGATTTATACAGTAAGTTTCCCCACATATAAGAAACAAAGCTAATTTCTGAAAAACTCGTTCAGAGTGAAGATATCCTAGTTCCTCCACCTCTTCTGCACATGCAATACGTCACAAATAACAACATGATGGTGTCTACATTCCTAGCTTTGAGCTTTGTGAGATAAACACATAAAGTGCATCCTTAATTAACAGCTCGGGGCTCTACCACCGAAAGGCCACAGCTACAGCTTTATACTTTAATATCTCACAATAATCATCGACAAATAAAAACACAAAATTCCCCATGACTATTCTAATTACTTTTCTAACAATATAATGGACCAATTCTATGAGGAACTCTGTGCTGCATTTTCCCCAGACTTAATCAAGCTTACTTCCAGATCCTGTTCAGTTTAATATTGAAGCGTGAATTTGCAAGGACTCGGACTCGACTCAAACAATAAATCAATCGCTTCTAATGTAAACACGATGGAAACCATTGACAGAAATATGACAGACCTGGCGTGGAAGCGACGTGTGTGTGGTCAGCGAAGTCTGCCAGGTTGGAGGGCAGTTTCATAGTGACGTCAGTTGGGGGGCCACAGAATGGAGGGCTGGGGGGAGGAAGGGGCTTGATGTCTTCCAGGTCCATACACTGCACAAAAAAAATATTTCAATTACATAACAATTTTGCTAATAACGTGTCCTACAACAGAAACAAAGGAGATTCGACAAACTGAAGCTCTAAAGAACCCATGGTAAAATGTAATACTACTTCAACACACAATACTCACTTCATCGTATTTGCAAAAAAAGGAAAAACCTGTACGTCTTCTAAACAAATGGACGTATAAAATATAACAAATCTCTTAAACCCATCCTCGAAAATGAGGCATCAAAGAGTGGATCACAGAACACGCGTTGAGCCAAACCAGCGAGTCACAGAACGCTGACCAATTCATGCACGTTGGTAACTTTGAGTGCCTGACATAGACAGTAGTTTCGGGACGACCTTTGCCACATTCTAGTGGCAGTTCCGACACCTGCACCCTTGCCACATTCTAGTGGCAGTTCCGACACCTGCACCCTTGCCACATTCTAGTGGCAGTTCCGACACCTGCACCCTTGCCACATTCTAGTTGCAGTTGCGACACCTGCACCCTTGCCACATTCTAGCGGCAGTTCTGTTAAAGAATCTCGGCAGAGAAATCTCAGTTTCCTAACACTCCTCTCGCTTGATCTAATGGCTGAAACCTCAATATACCTCTACAATTCCTTCTTACGTCAAATTTGATCACTTTTCTTACAAAATCTTTATTATATTCCTAATGCATTCAAACTACAACAAAAAAAAGTCACTAAAAAAATTCTTCCAGCACACAAGTCTACCTTCGCCTTTCTAGTTTTCTCACCGTGTCAAACAATTCCAACAATACTTTTGAAACTAGACATAACATTTTTATACCTCTTCTCTTCGTCACCTTCAATCCTCAATCTCTAAAATATCACAAACTAGTTTAAACATCCAGTCTTTCCAATACACATTTATGCACTCTAACCACTCCTGTACTTCAATGAAATCTTCCAAAACTACCCGTTGTGGTCCTCTTCAACCCAGTACCTGATCCATCTCACTATTTGCAGTGAAACACAACGAAAATATCGAGAATATCTTCCTTTTGCATCAGAAAATCATGAATCACAAATTCATTTTTTATCCAATCCTAATCAACGACAACTCATTATTTTCTTCAATAATTCCCATAGAGTTGTAGTATGGTAATTTGCCTGCTAGGAACCTCGAGATTTAATTCCCCTATATAACACGTAAAGCGTGAATTACATCATCATCATCATCATCCTCCTGATGGGGGAGGACCTGGTCGGCGCAAGGGACAGGCATGAGAACCCCTACCCTGGGGCGCTCCATAGGGATCTGTACGTAGCCGGCAGGGGGCACATTCTCATCCTGTACCACCTGTAAAAAACACGCATGTTCAGTCTCTCACACTAATGCATATTGCAGTGATAACAAGACGACATTTAAAAAATCAACATTATAATTATCATCGTCCCGACCATAATCATGATAGTTAATTATCATCAGCATTGTCACATTATAACCATCACTCCAACAACCAAACTTTTGCTGTAAACCTAAAAACATAAGAGCGATACTAAAAGTAAATTGTGCTAATTTGCGCATAATAGCAAGGCACCGAGCATTAAAATGTATGACCACAACATTGTTACAATAAAAAATGAATATTACTTTTAAGAACGTAGAAATGAAATTATTGATAGTGTTCTCTGTAAGTACTGTAATAACCAATAAACCAACTTTATTCCGACATATCACAGAGTACAGTATAAATTCAGTACAAGGAATCGGGTTTTCAAATCTTGGTGACACTGTTTATGTTAAACATAATATCACCGCAGTAGGTGAATGCAGGAATGTAAACGATTATTCCCTTTAGGCACGACTTAGAATTACAAATTACAAGGAAGCAGTTGCTTCTTTGTTGGTCACCTGAAGTCTGTAAGCGAAGTTTCCTACATTCAACGAGTTGCGGTCTTCATTTTAGATACAAATCACAGCGACGACAATTTAGAGCTCGATCAAATATGGGGAAGATAGTCTAGCACTAGCAACTACTTCAATAATCGTGAACTTTAGCGATGCCTCTTTATAAACACACACTTGATGCGTCTATGAGATGACTTTTTTATGCTTTACCTGCTATGGCTAAGTTGTCTGTTCACCCACCAAGATGATATGGAATTACCTCCGTGAATAGAATCGACGTAAACAATCTCAACGCCACTCACAGGCACAAAATTTGGAAGTATGGCATATAAACGAGCAACAAAAATACTATGACACTCAATTAGAGAATACGTGCCCAAGGAAACACGCTAATGAGTTTAGATCACCATCACACTCCCAGCATCACGTTACACGAAATTCAAATCATTTAAATTTTTACTAGCACTTATACTTACGGATTTATTATACAAATACTGGAAGGACCTTCCTTCTCACAAAATTCTTCAATAAAAGGAGTTCCTAGGCGTTATATTTGTACAATTGATACTGCTTAGTTTAACTTGTAACTCGCTCTTGCAAAATCATTTTTAATTTCCGCTTCCAGTACCACATTTTAGTAGAATCTGTTTCTGTTCTGGACACAGCCCTTTCGAATGAAAGTGACTGCTCTGACAGGTATATTGATTACAAAATGAATGCACTATTTTACTGCAGAAAACACAGATGCACACAACCAACATTGAGAAAGAAAACAGGAATTTCAGCATTGGATCTCACTGTGAGGCAAAGTAATACCAATTCCTCACCATGTCCGGAGATGAAGTCTCTGCACTTGTCTGAAGGCCCAAGACAGACAGACCTGCAGGCCGCTCAGACAGACCGGCAGGTCGCTCAGACAGACCGGCAGGTCGCTCAGACAGACCGGCAGGTCGCTCAGACAGACCGGCAGGTCGCTCTGACAGACCGGCAGGTCGCTCTGACAGACCGGCAGGTCGCTCTGACAGACCGGCAGGTCGCTCTGACAGACCGGCAGGTCGCTCAGACAGACCGGCAGGTCGCTCAGACAGACCGGCAGGTCGCTCAGACAGACCGGCAGGCCGCTCAGACAGACCGGCAGGCCGTAGTGCAAGTCCTTCCTTAGCCTTCTTGGAAGCCACGGCAGCTGAAGGCTCGTCATGGTACACCGAGAGGACAGCAGGCTTCTCAACAGGAGGTTCAGGCTCATCCTGGCAGAAAATGAAGTGCTATTTAACACTGCCTCAACACACAAGACACAGCACGCATCTATCTCATACATCCAGGGCTCAAGCGCTGGCTGCAGCTCCTTGATGTCTTTGAAACTCACATCATCTCAGTGCTCCTAAAGTCCCCTGACATTCACTCTTCTTCTTTTCTGGAATTGTACCCCTACTGATCTGTATTCCAGGTAATAATTGACCCATTATACACATGGTGGATAAGCTTCCGTACAAGTCATATCAACTTTGTGTCTTCCCTCAAGCACCGTCCAAAAGCGTCTAAAAGCATCGTACACGAGGAGCATCAACACAAGGCTGATCAGATAGTAGAGTCTTCGCGTTAACAAACCGTGCACACACTCGTGTGTAGGTCACATGAGAGGCATGGACCAGACATGCATGTCCCTCACTCACCCGATATATTTGGTCAACAGCAAGGCCCATGTCAGCAAAAATTGGAGCTGGAGGGGGCACTAGGACACTGTCGCTTGTGTCCTCCAACACATGCTGCAACACAGACAACTCTTGCTTGCTCCTGTCCAGGCTGGTCGACCACACCTCCCTCATCAAGCGCTGCGCCTGGTCACATCCTCTAGTCTTAAGCAATGCAAGCAGATTCTCATTCCTAAACCAGTTCCCTCCATGTAACACATTATGTTTATATATTATTATATTTGCAGCTTATATATTATTATAAGTTTTATTACATGTTATTAAGCTTCCTGTTCATATATTATTAGGTTTATTGCCTATATATATTGTTCTACTTCCATCGAAGGCTTCCATAAAGCTAAATGCTTGTACGGAATGCGCATGCTGCGGAGGACTTAATTTTTTAATCAAGCAGCTTCTTGGAAAAGTTCAGTAGGGGCAAAACAACGATGGTAGACAAAAATCAGACATGCTATAATGAAGAAACGAAGCATTAATGTAAACATGAGTCATGCATGATATCACAATTCGAAATTGAAAAAGTTTCGTATGAAAATATGTCGACTAGCACCAAAACTCTTCAGCATTGCAGTTCAAAAAGAGCAGTTGTGTGCATAGAAGTCTTCCAAGAAGAGCAGTTGTGTGCATACAAGTCTTCCAAGACAAAGGCGCAAACAAACGCTTCCTGCAAGTATTTTGATGCACCAACAAATATGAATGAAATAACAGTTCATTATCATGGACGAACTGTTTTTCCACATTTGATCTATCAAATCGATCAATAACTATAGCAATTTGTTACTGATTTCAGAGTAAAAACTTAATTTTTTCGTTAATAAGGATCTCTTTCTAGAATAAGGCATTAGAAATTTCGGCTCACGTTTCTTAGGCTATAGTGGAGGAAAAGGCTACGGAAAACTAACATTTTGCCCACTATCAGTTTTGGCACAGCAATTATTGTGTCCCATCAAACAAAGTCACAACATAAATTCAAGAAAAATACACTTATGTAATTACTGGTTCTTTTTATGACAAGATGTTCAAAATCGAGACGATGTGCCCATCAAGTGGAAGAGTAAGCACCGCTTATTTAAGAAGATAGATTTTCGGCCGACACTAAACAATGCTCGTTCATGCATTGTAGCACAAGGCATAAAAATATTACAAATAAAGTTGGAGCTTCCCTCTTCAAGTAGTTTTCCTCATCATCAGCCTCCTTACAACGTAAAGCGTAAATACAATTCTGCAATTTACCTATAAAATCAGAGCACAGGAATTTATGAACAATATCAATACACATGCAAAATTAGAATATTAAAGAATCCCAGCAAGCAGTACTTGCAGATAGCAACCCAGCAGACGCTACCTCTTTGGTGTTGACGGTAGGCGAAGCAATGATATTTTGCAGCTGGCTTTCTGGTTTCCTGTAGCCATCTGAGGCGATAATTTTGGGCTTGACGGCCGTCTGCTGCACAGGCACTGCAGGCTTAGGGAACGAAGACAGGTCTTTGGAGGACTCCGGAGGTGGAATAGCTTTGGTGTTTTGGTGCTGAGGGACGGCGTGAGATGAGCCCTCCTGCTCAGGGCTGGCCTCAGTATACGTGATGGTGGGTACTGGCAACTGTCCTGGTGAAACTGAAGACAAAAATAATTATTAAAAAACATCTACTCTTTGAAAAATTGGGACACAAGCGTGATCTATTATGGACCTCACAATTTATTCAACTTTCAATCGAAACTTGTATATTTAGGGCTACACTGTACATATTGTGGCTCTACGCTACAATCAACAAAAACTTTGCACGATGAGTGGGGAACCCTCACCAATGGGCTCCATGAGTGAGAGCTCTGATATATCAGGCACGCCTGTGACGTCAGCAGCGGTGGGCAGCTGCAGGTCCGGCAGTGTCTTGTATGCTGTCGAGGAGTGAGGTTGGGCTGTGCGCGGTGCCATGCTAGAATCCAGAGGCTGCACAGCAGATGGAAAAAATATGGTCTTCGACATATGTAAGAAAATATAACCGGAACTGAAGAGAAAAAGCAAAGGGGCTAAACCTGACCCTATCAGAACTGTAACAGAAATTAGCTGGTCCACACATTTCCTATTCATTGTGGTCTCCTGCGTTTACTCTAGTAATAACTTGTTATATCCTTTCTCCTTTGTACACTTCTACACCCTTTTATCCATTCATCCTTGCTCAACGTCTCACTTATCTTCCTCTCAGTTGACTTCACTTTATAATTAGACATTTGGTCCCCACCCACTAACACTACCAGGTTGGTCGACTGGTGAGCGAACCCGCTTGCGATAGAGGAAGACCCAGATTCGAGACCCGCAACCGCCGTGGTCTGTTTGTACTTGACCATCGGCGGCTAGAATTACGGCATGGGACTTGGGTATCGACCCAAGAATGGGCCAAACGGCTCATTCCTAATGCCTCTTTCTATTCTATTCTAATGTGTGAACAACTTTTCCACTACACAACCAACTCTATTCAACATTTTTTTTATGACACCAGTTTGGCGTTTCCCTTCATTCGCAACTCATCCCACTTTCTCGAGTCTCTTGCTCATCTGCAATACAGTTCACCTTCCTTTCCTTTGTGCTGCTCTCAGTAGCCAAGTCTTAAATAATAATTAACAACAACATATGTAGTACACCTAATAAATACCATCGCTATAGAAGATGAGCGAACTCCCGCTGCTACTAATAGCTTCATTTCAAGAAAAAACAATTCAAAGACTAATTAATAAGTTAAATGGGTGTCTTTTAAAACCCATCTAGAAAAAGTTTCTATGCTTTTGCGTTTGTCCTCGGTAATTAAGTCACAGCACAATAATCGGTAGACCAACAGGTTTCATCAAAATAAGATCCGAGTTAGGAAGCTCAATAATGCCGCAGTACCCTACAGAAAGACGGGCAAGGCAGGACCAGCACCTGGAGGGGCAGTAGGGAGGTGTCAGCTACAGGGCACAGCACCGACGCATTGGCGGTCTTGTTGATGGCAAGCCAACTATCCTCAAACACGCACGACTTCGCTAGCTGCACAGACACAAAGCAATAAAACTACATGAAGACAAGGCATAAACATAAGAAATGGGTGAGGACAATTCGACAGATGAGATACAGGGATGAGCCAGTAGTAGTAACTAAGCAATGTGCCGGAGGAAGAGCCACTTCATGTAAGCTGTGAGTATAATACAATGCAAACAAATCACTCTGGAATGTATACTATGCAGGAAAAGGAAGGAGTGTGAAGCGTTCACTGAAATCATTTATACCACGAAAGTGTTCTTTTCATTTGAGATTCGAACGTGGGTAAATTTCATTAAGCACTTGATGGTGTGACTTATGAGTTACGCATTAAAAACTGATCTTTCATCTTATTTTCCACTCATAAATATATTAGAACATTCGAAACTAAATGCCCTAGCTGGTATTACGTATTTTCGAATTAATATAATCAATTTATTATTTTATGATACTTCAAGTTGAAAACTGTAAGATATTCATTCGACACTTGAAGCCGTAGCTACCATTGAATAGAGTATTATTTATAATCAAGTAAGGCATATACCTCAGGATTGAGTCTAGTATCGATCTGACCACTGCCAACAGGCGAGATTTTTGGCCGTGCTTTGTGAACTCGCTTTTCAAAACCTAGTCACTTTGACAATACGTGACGTGGATCCTCCGTTCCAGCACAAACGATCTTCAACGATTATCGAAAGTTATAACCAAATCATTGTATCTATACAATTATTACAAATCTGCAGCACTAACATATGAAGACAGTAGGATGTGATTGCTCTATGAAACGGCTGGAACGTTAAATATTTAAAAACAGAGCTGGCTAGCACGTACATCTCATGGCTCTTCAGTTGTTCTAGCTACCCTTTTTCTTTGAACAAATGCCACATTATGACTTATAACTCTTCTACCAAGAATGAACGTCCTTGAAGCTCTTAGCTAAGCTTACATAAAAATCTAGCTTTAGTCATCCAAATCTAGCCTTTGGGACGTCTTCTACACTACTATTCCCAACTATACATTTCCAGTTTAGAATTTAAAGTAACATTGTATTGGTCACGGTTGTTTCAAGCAGAAGCCAACCTGATTAACTGCGCTGGTGACATGCATTGGAGCAGCGTCAACGCATTGAAGTGAGCCACCATCCACCACACGAGGATCACGCTGTACGGATTGGTGGACGCCTCCTGCAGCAGCACCTGAGTACTGACATTGCTTAATATTTCCTGACTGAGGAAATGAGGGCTGACTTGGCTCAATATTTTCTGATGATGAACTGGTGCGCTCGCATGGCTCGACAGTTTCCTTGTCGGCGCCTGAATGCTGGGACTGGACGGAGCTGTTTGGTAACTGTTCAGGAGCATCTGACTGGCCGGCGTCCTTAGGCTGTTGCAGGAGCATTAGCTGCTCCAGAATCTTCTGCTGCTGGCTCAACACTTCCTTTATCGAGTCGATCTCAGCTGGAACAGCATGCGTACTTCAGTATTAGAGCGAGCAGTTAAGTTTGAAGATAGAGGTCAATATCCACTAGAGGCTTCATAACTTTCTCGTAGAATGATTGAAGATAATATAGACTGAAATTACGCGCCACCAACAAGTTGAAGGCTTTACTCATGTGTCTCACATAAGTATCATGTTAAAGTTTAAATCATGGCGACATCATCCAGCTATGTCTTATCTCAAACTCACCACCACAGAAGCCAATTCATCACTGCAGACCAACTCTCTGAATTCAACAATTTCCCGAATCTTGCATGGCATTTAATGTACCTCCAATATATGAATTCCATCATACACCTCCTTAAAATCAATCAAAACATATCAACTGTATTCGCTAAATATTTCGCGCATTTGTCTATCCTATACATCGTATTTTATCTCACATACACAATTTCCCCACATGCCATTTTAAGCACTTATTTAGTTATATTATTTAAGACTTTTATATAAACTTAACTCTTTTACGACCGTTGGGATAATATATCCCTCAGAAAGTCTTAAAAAAAGTCTGGGAGCCATGGTTCTGCTGCAAAATCCTAATGGGACAATTAATCCCAAAATACATCTATGCCTAACACAGGGGTCGGCAAACTTTTTCACCCGTCGACCCCTTCATAGGATATTTGTACTTACATCGACTCCCTCTATGCACACACACACATACAAATAGGTGAAAAAAAAAATGTTAAACCATTATTGACATTTTTGATGACCAAATATAAAGAGAAATGTTATAAACCAAACCAATCTTATGTTGTACCCTATATGTACAATGTTTGAAGATATATATTGAGAGAAAGAGGCAGTCTTCATTGATATAAAGTAAAAAAGAAAAGAATAGAAGTTTACCTACCTATAGAAAATTTTGGCTGTTTCGAAACCTAACAATACTTATCGTTGAAAAATTGATATGAACTTAATTATATAAAACAATTGTACTACTTGACAATAATATTAACTGCCATGGAAATACGCAATATGCTTTTTATCAAAAAAGAATAATGAAAAATACATTAACTTACCTATTTATCAATAAACTTGATATTAATGAGATGGATGAGCTTGATGAGCGGTAGCAAGGCTATTGATATTTGGTTTAAAATTGGTAAGCTTTAACCGTAAATCACCACGGTTTTCCAAGTTTAGTCTATTTCTCTGCTTTGTTAGAATCGCATTCGCATGGCTAAAACCAGCTTCAACCATATATATCCTTAATCGACTTCCTTCCGACCCCCATAAATTTATCGACCCCTTGAGTTCTGTCCTCGACCCCCAGGGGTCGATATCGACCACTTTGCCGACCCCTGGCCTAACATCTTGCCCAAGTATTTAAGATTCCTTATATCATTCAGATGCTTTTTCGGCATAAACTAAATTCTAGCACAGGAAAACCTAGAGATGCACTAAACAAATGTCAGCTATCGAAAGGGTTAAGTAACGACAGACTAACAATTTTCGTATTCCCACGTACATTAATGTTTATTCCCTTCACTGTAATACATTGAGATCACACAAGGACTAAAACAATCAACCGGTGCCACACATACAACAGCTTCACTAACTGCTCTTACAGGAACAAAATTAGAATAAAAATTCACCAATGAAAATAATTAGAAATGAAACCATAATAAAGTGATTAAGACCATTTTCAGGTAGTTAAAATTAAAAAAGAAAAACAGGAGAAATTGTTCACATTCTCACCATCTTTAGCTTTCAGCTGCGACACGTGTCCTTGTACCGTGGCCTTTTCTTCGGCCTCTTTTCTGAGGTTTTCTTTCTTAAAATAATCAATGGCTCTAAGCTCTTCAAACTGGAACTCTTCAGTGCCCTGGTACACCTGTGTAATAAATCATTAGTGAGTTATTTATGTATTCACTTTAGAAGAACTGACATCAAAGTGCACGAGGAAGGCGGTTAGAAAGTATATAGAAACCCTAACATCGTGAACACGTTTTTTGCGATGTCTGTTTATATTACGCTTTTCAAAGTACACCTAGCATGTTTAAATGACATGGTGCGTGTCATAATACAGGTCGTTCAACCAAATACTAGTTTCTAAACGCTCGTATTCATCCTAAATATAGGAATTTGTGCCAGACATGTTTGTTCTCGTCATGATGCTGCTGCATCAAGCAGTCCAATTCCTCATACAAGACTATCTTAGCACATCCGTACTATTCTAATCATCCTACTGTCGTACCTAACACACGCCCTGAGTCTCATAATCCAGCTACAGAAAATGAACGCCTGGGCCTGTCCTAGTGTAGTTACACAACCCCTTACCTTGTGTCAGTCCTAGTGTAGTTGCACAACCCCTCACCTTGTGTCAGTCCTAGTGTAGTTGCACAACCCCTCACCTTGTGTCAGTCCTAGTGTAGTTGCACAACCCCTCACCTTGTGTCAGTCCTAGTATAGTTGCACAACCCCTCACCTTGTGTCAGTCCTAGTGTAGTTGTACAACCCCTCACCCTGTGCTTGTCGTAATAAGGCCGCGAAAAAGGGTTGAATGCTTCCGGAATAAAAGGCAGAACGGCTTCTTTCTCCGAAGGATTCTTCCATTCTTTGAGGACATTGTTGTTCGGGGGGATGAAGTGGCGCGGTGGCTGCACTACGTTTTCGTCGTGGTAGACTGCCACAATGAAACATACTTCAGAAATTCAGTCTGGATTCATTTGAAAAACTGTTAAGAGCGTAAAAAATGAGCACATTATATTCCCCAAAAGGGTCAAATTTACTATTTCAAACAAGACCCATCAACGACCACCTACGTAACTCTTCATCACATACAGAGCCAATGAGACTCGTTACCCACGTACAGAATGCATTGATCATGGTAAAAAGCCCAAGGAAATGGGCCACAAATTCACGCTAAATTAAAATATGTTGCGCCTTTACTCACTAGGTAACCTAGCAGGTAGCATCGTTACAAAGTACACTAGTAAACCTTGAACATCGCATCATTCTATTTTGTCTGTTTCACATTATTTTGGAATGCAGTACTTACTTTTCGCACTAGTGCCCTAAACTTCATGCCTTTTGCTGTAGTCATACTTGTGCTTACTGGTGCCACCGACAGTAACCATTTGTACATACCATTACCACTTCCAAGACTTTCTACTTAGGAGAAACAATGAGAAAATTGGTTAGTGCAACGGCAGAAAAAACACTGGTGTAAGATCCTATTGGCAATAATTTACTATAAACATAGCAGTAAAGAATATCGATCATGCTTCTAGGGAAATAATGTCTACTATGAATGGAGTCTGGAGGAATTTGTGCCCTGAGTGTTGCAAAATCATTGATTATGACACGTTTGTTCAGTGCGTCAATTTTACCATGATCATTTGTTCAGTGTCCCATGAGTATACAAAAAGCTGGATTTAAAAACATTGAAATTAAAAAGACATATAAATCCCTCGAACTAACCATAATCAAGAACTTACTGACACAGAGCTCCTGCAAATGGAACACGGTGATGTTACTGATAACAGCAATGACTACAATTAATGAGAATGAAGACATTAATGAAAGAAATAGTAATGACATAATAGTAGCTAATAAGAACGAAAAATTGGTAAGGGGTTTGAAAATTGCCGAGGAATTGCCGAGTTGAAAGACATCATATCATAAATAGAAGAAAATGAATATTTGCAAAGTTCATTTTGTTTAATACTTGATGGATTGATGAGCTCTACCAAAGCTAAACATCAAAAATATAGTTAAATTCTATATGACAACTATGATTGTAATATGATATGTATCTAACTTTGTGTGTGTGTGTGTTTGTGTGTGCATTTATTTATTTTGTTCAATATATTTACATCAGCTTGTTCACATTTTTGCCACTATACATATACCTTTATATACACATGTGTGTGCCTTTAAAACTTATCCAATTTAATACCGTTAAATAAATTTGCATCTATTAACAGTTAAAATAAAGAAATGTTAACAAGTTTCACTGAAATATAGTTTTTTGAAAGGAAAAATATACAGAGAAAACGTTTCAAGGTGGAGTTAACACGCAATGAATATGTTCGTGCACCATGCTTTATACTTCGCCTGTGTTTGAAACTTGTCCTATGTGAAATTCCAGGTCTACCTGTACAAGCAACTGACTATGTAAGACACTCACTGAGAGACACCAATTCAGGGTTCATCTTCACACGTACACACACACACACAATCTGCCACGCAACAGACGCTCAAATTCACTGTGGTGTAGGCCTACGAACGCGAAATGGTTCGTACGTACAACTTCTTTATCTTGAATGAAATAGGAATTTATCGAAAACCACAAACTGCTTTTTTGTTAACATAAACTAGAAAATCAAACACTGAAAAAATATTCCATGCTTTCAGCAATAAAACTGGGCTGAAAAATACCACACAAATAAATGCAGCATATAACACGCACCAGTCGCAGTTATGTGGCTGCACCACACAACAAGCCAGAGGTAACAATAAGTTAAGGTTATAATGCTAAATTAATATCTAGTCCATTAGAAGTAAGGTAGGCCATGCAACGCACTGGTGGCGGCCGTGTTGCTGAATTTGCTGATCTGGTCGAGGGGAATGTTGATGACTGCTGCACTGACAGTCTTCTTGCTCCACTTGGTGGCCGTCCTCTCATTCTCCTTCTCGTCCACGGACGCTGACGGCAGCTTAGGTGCTCTTAAGGTCGTTGGAGGCCCCATGCTCGTTGTCGGTCTTCCTGTCGCCTGTTCGTCCTGAGTAGTACACTTAAATAGGTCAATTTATCACTGCAAATGTACATGCTGCAGTGACAGTGTGTAGACAAACAGAGCTCATGTGTGTCAATGGCCATACATACCTGTACTTGTGTACCCAAGTGTAAGCACACATACTCGTAGACACACTAACTCGTACACCTGAGTGTAAACAAGCATACATGATCGCATGTGTGTAGACAAACATACCAAAAGAAGTTTACCCAAGCACAAAGTTAAGCCGAGTACAGAACAGCCATACGTCGTCCGACTAACTTGCAGGAGCATTGTACTGTTCAGAGTGATGAGATAAACACGCAGCGTCTGATCATAAACGTGACACCGCAGTACATACAAGTGAAAGCGAAACGCGTTTAGTTGTGTGAAAGCATTGGTCGAGTTAGCGCAAACGACATGAAAGAAAGAATAAAAGACTAAGGTGCACTTTATTTATTCTAGAATAGACTCCCATAACCAATGCTACTGACACTGCTGTGGGCAGACACAAGATAATTACCAGAATGTGAATTGCTTCTCCGCCTGAATGACTGAGCTCAAAGTATAGTATCACCAAAACGTCACAACCTCTAGAGCTGCCTGCAATGACAGACATTAATACTTTACTCTTAGAGATTATAATCCCACCACTAATTTGAGAAGCCCCAAGTTCCCATACTTTGCATGAAAGACTTTGATGCTGGTTGGCAACATATTTTAGTTAGTACCGTGAATTTTTATAGATTATCCCCGCTCAACTGAAACCAACACCAGTGCAATAAAATATTGAACAAAGGCCAGACAAATAATGCCTGACATTAATGAAGTTCCTCCACAACAAGGAAAACTTATACCGTACGATATGATATAGGAACAAACACTAATAGATGAATAATGTAATTTCCAAAAGAAGATCAAAATTATTGTGGTGAAGAACGTATTTCTTCTAAGACCAGCATTAAGGATGAAGAACGAATAAATACTCTGTAAATGATAAGAGAATTAATATGAGACACTTAACTTCTACTTTCAAACAAAGTTCGGACTTAATGCTCAAGAAAAATATTTCATGTACATTCTAAATGAAGGCCAATTCACAATAGACGACAAAAGGAAGCAGAGATCAGGAAGACAATCAGCAACGCACCTTATAAATGCTGTGTCTACTGGCAGCAGCCACATTGCCTGAAGTCTTGACGGTGCTGGCAAGAGACACCTTACCAGCACCCCCCAGCACCGCCCCCTCCACGCGCTCCACAGGGGCCTGGTTCTTCTTGCCCACCTTCAGTGCAGAGAAGGCTACTCGCCCCTGCACTCCTTCATCATCTGAGTCGTCGTCCTTCTTAGCCATGGAAGCTAGGAAGACTCGGGCTTGAAAACTCCTGTAAGCATTGAAATCAGCGTTAAGTAAGGAAGTTACTGAACTTTCGCGATTAAGATAAATAAAAGAATAAGATGACACAGTTTTAAAATTGGGATGAACGGGGTAATTTATTGTAATTCAGAAAATATATTAGTGTCAGGTGAGAAGCACCAGCATTAGTATCAGCTTTGTGATGGCTCTCTTGCAGCACATAAGCTAACATGAACACAAGATCTGACTAAAAACAATCTACAATCATAAATACAAACGAGTACAAGTGAACTAAGAACAAAACATAACACTTAGCGCTCAACAAAACCGCCGTGCAATTCAAAATACCCAAGTTCAAGGCTCTGCACTAATCAGCCAACTCTCTTACTTAAAAAATTACATATTCCTTAAACTCTTCTCTCTGAATAGAATAAGGCAATAGAAACGAGCCGTTTGGTCCATTCTTGGGTTGCTACTCAAGTCCCATGCCGTGAATGATGTGATGCAAGGTAGAGAAGAATGCTTTCAATGTACTGATGTATCACCACCGTTATGAGCAGCACTTGAGGTAAACGATGAGGCTTCCTTATGACTTTAATTCAGCAGTATCACTCCAGACTGACACTCTAAAATGAGTGCTACAACGTAGTTAAAGCCATAGCGGTGCTCTTAGGGGTCACTTATAATATGAACAACCAAGTAACATACAATATATAAGACAATCTAACTCAAAGAGGATACTAGCACATGTAAAATACCATTGTTGCCAGTCTTCACTCATGGCCGACACATGGCATATGTTAAGCCTAGTCTCTGGTTATCATGAGAGACTCAGTTAAATAGAAATCCTTAAACTACATAAAATTAGACGCACTTGTGAGCTTCACTAAGCATTAGCTTGGAGTCCTTGGCTTTCTCGAGTCCTTTTTTGTAGATGAGGTCTGCCTTCTTGAAGTTGCCACTGGCCTCCATTTCAGATGCGTAATTCTCGTAGAAACCAGCGAGCTCCGTGCACAGGCCTTTGACTTCCAGGACGTGCAGTACCTCAAGTGGCTTTTTGTACATGCTTGCCTAAGAAACAATTGTTAATAATACTTAATACTTCAATGATCAACAATGAAACACATAAGTAATATAACAGTTTATGAGCTCACAACTAATAGAACAGTTCATAAGCACCTAACTAGTATAATTGTTCATAAAATAGAAATTGACTGCACAAGGTCAAAGGTAATTTTTAAAACTAATAAAACATAATCTTACCATGAAACAATATAAAAAAGGATCACTAATGCAGAAAAATCAAATGCAATCACACAGAAAATTATTGGAGAAACTCATAGACATCCCTATCATTTCTAAAACCGAGTTCACAAGGGAATTCAATCACAAGAACTGCTGAATCCATTTAGAAGCCCATTACATCCTAAAGAATCATAAAAAGCCCCGTGAACACCACACACAGCTATTTCTATTACTGATACCTTAAGTCATGTTGGGGGAATATTCCCCAATCCAAGAGGAATGCAAGACCAGCTATGAAAACCAATGAATAATTTTGCTATGTACACCAGTAAGATCTACAAGAATATTCTGCAAGCTGACTTGCCCTTAGCAAACATTCTCTGGTCACAAAATATATAAAAGAGAAGGAGCTTAAGTGAAATATGGAACAGAATTCAGGTGCAGTTGTGTGTAACAGAAATACAAATTTGAGGCAGATCTGGCATCATCTGATGATATCTGAGTCACTGAGCCCAAAATAATAGCACTAACTAATCTATTAACATCAGAACCATCACCTACTCCTATAATTTACCAAAATATGACCATTATTTCCCAATTTATTTACCTCACAACTATCCAAAAGATATTTTTATATTTGAGGCAAATCAAAGCATATGACTCATACATATTTGAGGCAAAACTGAGCATAAGAATCTTCCATATGTGAGCAAGAACTGAGCATAAAATCTTACATATTTGAGCCCAAACAAGAATCTTACATATTCAAACCCAAACTGAGCATATGAATCTCACATATTTGAGCCCAAACAGAGCATATGAATCTCACATATTTGAGCCCAAACAGAGCATAAGAATTTTACATATTTGAGTCCAAACAGGGCATAAGAATCTTAGATATTTGAGTCCAAACTGACCACAAGAACCTTACATATTCAAACCGAAACTGAGCACAAGAATCTTACATATTCAAACCCAAACTGAGCACAAGAATCTTACATATTCAAACCCAAACTGAGCACAAGAATCTTACATATTTGAGCCAGAGCTGCAGGAATCTTGGGTCATTTCTGTACTTGTCGGTTAGCTCAGTGCTTGTATTGATGGCAGTGAAGCACTTCTCTAGCAGGGGTTGCAGCTTGCTTGCCTTGCCTCCCGTTGGGTAGCTCTGCTCCACCCAAAGGGCATAGCGATGCCAGACGTCCAGAGGGTCCGAACCCGAGTATGACCGTAGCTCTGTCTCAAATTCACTGCAACAGAATGGGCTTACAGAACAAGTTTTTAACATCACATTATATGGGAATGCATGAAGAAGTTACTGAATGAAACTATGGAATGAAATTATGCCAGTTAAAGTGCTGAATAAAGTAGGTAGATAAATATTTAAGCATTTTTCTTTACTTAAAAATTAGAAAATACAAGCACTACATATAAAAATAAAAAATATTACTGGATGTGTTAACTGCCATGGTATATCCTATGATAACACATTAATAAATGCTATAAGATAGTAATGTAGTTAAATTATTAAAGATTTTGTACATGTCAAATTATGATTTTATAGTCAACCAGGACAAACTCACTTGCGCTGCCTGTTGAGATGCTGCTGTGCATTCTCATCTAAGCCAGCCATCATAAAACTCATAGCCCGACCCTGACGTATGGGCTGGATGTTCTCCTTGCTCAACTCCCACTGATTGTCATCCATTATAGTGTTTTCAGTTAATGATTAAAAATATGACTGAAAAAACAGAGAGGTTTATCAATATCATTGTCATCCATTATAGTGTTTTCAGTCAATGATTAAAAATATGACTGAAAAAAACAGAAAGGTTTATCAATATCATTGTTATCCAATGTGGTGGTTTCAGTTAATGATTAAAAATATGACAAAGAACAGAAGTTTATCAATATCATTGTCATTCATTGGTGTTTTCAGTTGATAATTAAAGATTTTATTAAAAAAACAGAGGGCAATCAATAACTGATTGTCATCCATCAGTATTTCCAGTTAGTAATTAAAAATTTGATTAGAAAAACAGAGATTAATCAATAACCGATTGTCATCTACAGCCGTGTTTTCAGAAACTCTTTAAAAAATATGACTAAAGAAACAAAGAGGTTTATCAGTACTCATCAGATGTTGAATGAATGAGCTAAAAACTTTTGCATAGCAGGTAAACAAATAAATTTGTTTTTCAAAAAACAACATACACAATTTTTCTGGCTATCATAAAACTACAAGTGTTCAGAGACATTAGAAAATAATTTAGTTAAAAACTATGGTAGCACCAGACATATTCTAAACAAATGTGAAAGTTTCATCACTAAATTGTAAATTTCCATTGAAATTATCAATGCCAGTACCTAGTCATTCATTATTAAATAAGGAGCAAATTATTGAACAAAATTAACAAAGAATGAATTTACTTAACATATATAAAGAATCTTTGTAATAATGCATAATTCTTAAGATTTACAGATACCTAAGATTTACTACTGATAAGGTAGCTATTACCAGTCTCTGTTGTACCTTTTAGTGTAGTGTAGGTATTATGAAGTAGAATTAGTCTTAACAGAGTTAGTCACACTTAGTATACTTTTAAATGCTTATTCATCAACTGTAGCTCCTATAAGAGTCAATCTCAACAATTGCCTTCGACTTAAGAGCCAGCTTTGGCTGGGGTCTTTGTTACAGCCTCCAATTCACTATAAAACACACATACAACAGAGTGGCATCCCAGTTTTTTGCTTGAGTGCCAGGGTTGTCAAAATTAATTCTTCAGTCATTCCATGCAAAAGAATCAGTCAAGTGAGGGCATCACTATCAGAGCTAACTTATAAAAAGCCTCTCATGCTTGGCTGGTAGTCATACTCTAATCCAGACGGCTGACTGTTCAATGTCAATGTCTCTTAGTTCATGCAGACACTAGAAAAATTTTCATTGCATTCACAACAATCATGTTGCCTTCTTCATCCAGCTCTACAATATAGCTTATACCCCGAGTCTTCTTCAACAAACCTGGCATTCCACTGGTTCACCCCATGCTGCTCACAAACCACAACTGTAAAGCTCTCACTAGTGCTCAAATTTACTACATTCCACGATCAAATGTTTAATTGTTTTCTCTACTCCTCTGTTACATTACATAAATAACCTTTTATTCTCCCAAATTTCACCTCCAGGTGCACCCTAACTTTGCGCAACCCAAGCTCGAACCATCTCTGAATTTCAAATTCCGAGGGCTAATATTTGAAATCCTAATTTGTGGATTGTTCGAAACACCAGCATTACGAGATGTAAACTGAACTCTGGAGAGAAGAAAGAAATAAAGAAAAAAACTTTGTTTTATCCAAGTATACATGCAGTATATTATAGTTTCAAATCTAAATACTGATATTTTAAAATAAGATGCCCTTGCTGACCCTTCCTACTCTGTTATATACGGTCATGCAGAGGAGTTGGATTTTCCTGTTATATTAAAAGATGTTAAAGTAATCTCTACAGCATTTAGTATTCCAGATAAACACATTTTAAAACTATTCCGTTTAATAGATAACCTTGTTCTTAATGATACCCTATCTGCTTATGTCCTGCTATCAGTTAAGGGTTTTCATCAGACATATATTCGCTGAAATATTTCCTTGTTTAATTTCCAGTATCTACCGTGGTCAGTGTTCTGTATCGGGTCTCTACTTCATGTAGAAAGACTGTGGGTTCGAACCCGGCCATGGACACGAGTTGTTTCTCGTACGCGCGCCGTGCACTCAACCCGCAAAACACTCAACTCCCCGCCCATCAACCTCCTCTCGCATGGAGCTCCTCATCACCCTTACTCTTAGAATGTTAGCCTCAAGAATTTGAAAAACCAATGTACTAATGCCTAAGTACTGTGTACTTGATTGGAAATAAAGTTGTTTGTTTTTGTTACATTCATAGAACCTCAGGTTCTGTAGATTTAGTTATTACGGTAGTTAATGAATATTGAGGAGCTCAATAGAGGTTGTGTGTCTATGTAGGGTTGTTTGTTCTAGACGCTGCAAGATTACTTACCGTTGGGAGAAATAGAGTCGGCTTCATACCGGATCAGTTAAGCTTCCTCAAGCTAGGGAAAAAGAGTAAATATGAGAGCACTTATATTATCATAAGATACTTCTGAGTTGAGTTCATCAAATTTCATTTCACATTAACTTTCATTGTGTTTTTGAAATTGAAGTTTGAATTTTTCAAAAAATCTGGAAGGCAAAAATATCTAAGCGGATCATCGTCTGTAGAAATAATTGTCAGTCTCCCAGCGGAACTCGATGCATACATGAAATATACACTGGTTCCCAAATTCTTACTTATAGCATCTAAAAACTAGTAATCATGCTTTCAGCGACTGCGTTCGTCCATCGTGTAACTTAAAGTAGAGGTTCGTAGAAACACTTTGATGAGAAAGCTTAAGAAAATAATCATGTATAGTTAAGTCAGTCAACAGGCTTACCTAGTCGCTGCGTCACTAGCAGAGAAAATTTAATGGTCACGTGGGCTAGTGAACCTTCGAACTTGGCAACATAAACATAAATTACTAGGCTCCAGCGGCAGCTCAGTAGCTACAATAAATCGAGGTACATTTGAGAGCATACTTTTTATCACAACATGTGATTAGAAGCAAATTGCCCAGATCCAGAATTGGACAGAAGATATTTACTTGAAACGTCTATTTCTAGCTCTTGTATTTGTAAGGGAGAGATCGAATAGATTTCTACACTTCAAGCAATCAGTAATTGCGACACCTAGCATGCTGACTTGCATGGAGCGTATAGCTCGAAATTTAAAATCATATAGCGTAAGGTATTAATAGATATATTCAAAGATCGTTTTCAAACCCTGACATTTTCTTTAGCCTCAGCAGTAGATGAGGAAGTGATTAAGCATCATCATTCATTAAAAAGCTCATCTAAGACTCCGACTATCTAATATTCCAAGTCGCGCCAAAGTACGGGAACAGTTGCCAAGAGCTGCTTCAAAAGTCTTAAGATGTCACTATTAAGAATTAAAAATCAATGATAATACGTAAATGTAGAGTATAATTTGTTGGAAATAAAATAAAGTTTCTGTGCGGTTGTTCATGCATACATAAATATGAAGAATCAAACTAAAAGCAATAGAAACTTGCATTACTGATTTTGAAATTTCTTCCAAATTTGCATTACACAGCGAGATCTTCCATCAAGTAGCTATGCATTGCTAGCATTAACTGAAGGTAACATACGAGAATAATGACTTTTGTACTAGCCTCACATCGATTAAAAGTAATTAAGATATAGATGGCCTTCAACTTTACCTCATAGCTGTTGTTATTTCAGGTTTGTAGAATAATTTTGGAAAGAAGAAACTTTCAGATGTTTCCTTATGCATGTGTTACCCTTGATATTAACATTTGCATTACTAGTAGGCACACCTATCTACTCTCAACTTTACATGAGATAAAAATAAACAATATTTTTAACTATAAAAATGAACTATTCGATAAAAACAAACAAACCAAATAAAATAACTATGCATCAACAGAACTATGTCGTTAGGTACAAAACCTTTCCGCCAACATATTTTCAATGCATTGAAAAAAAATAGCATTACACGTTATATCGCATGACAAACGTTACGAACTAATAAAATTCACCCGTTTCAACGTAAATCACTACCTCCAGCAATGTAAAGGCCCCGAATAGGAGGCAATTACTCAGAAATCCTTGACCGTTATGTAAATATTCAACAATAAATTCAAGAATATTTTTGCTGCAACGTCAGTTCGTTCATAATTACATAATTTCTTTCACATGAATAGAATACGAAGAAACACCTAAACACACGGTTATATTTAGGAAAGAGCTTCTTGCCCTTGTTTTAGTGCAGCTCAAGTCAAGTTCTTCGCAGGCAAGAGTGTAAAGAGGTTACACAAAACTAGTTGAAGAACAAGTTTATTGTTTACAGTGACATGCAGTACCTCTAGCCTAAACGCTGGTTAACTTCTTATTCTGGCCTAGCTTGTGAAAAATGAACAGAAGAAAGGATTGTTAAATTCTGGCGTGAACCAAATTTTACAGCCGATAGTTTCTCGAACTGTATTCATTAAAGGAAAGTTCCTGAAGAATCCCTGCATTCTAACAACTTTTGGTATTCCCCACGTAGCGAAATTGTAAGTAACATAAGTGTCGCAGGCAACCGATTCATTTTTAATATCGAAGTGACACAGCTTTGCCCCTAACCAAATCTGCCCATGGGAACGAAAAGAAAAAACATTGAGAGAACACGTCTCTAAAAATTCTGCCTACTTCCATAACTCTCGACGGCAAAACCTGTTACATGCACACATTTCCGAGTTACAGAGTATTTGAGAGGAGTTGGAATTCGAAATTGAAACTAGATGCACTTACCCTACTTACCGTGAAAATTTACCGACTTCCTCAGGTGTTTCATTAACTGAAGGGGAGATTCTAGCGTTGGGCTTTACAAATTGAAGGCTGTGATAGTTCACTCCAAATGAAAAGGCTACCATTGACTTATACCAAACTCTTGTTCTTTACACACCCTGAATAATATGTCAGTCGGGACATAAGTGAGTCTACTCAACACGCTTTGAGGTATACAATTCACGATAAATCCAAGTTTATTACGCAAAGAAATCAGAAGAGCGTTTGAAATAAGAATGAACTCTTAAAACATTTCCACACAAAAAACAAGTGTATTTTTGGTGTACATTTGCGTTTTCCTCTATAGATTAAAAAAATCTACAATAAAAGAATGATTCAAGAACTACATCCAAACGAGCAGATGCTATGAAAATCCTGAAATCACCCACGTCGAACTCGAAAGATTCACCTTAAAAACTAAATTATTACGTAAAACAGAGATAACTCAAAGAACCTAGGAACGGCATAGTTATATACAACGACGTCTGCTGAGAAGCAAAGGATCTCCGATACCAGTGACTGCAAACAAGCATACATTGCCAGCGAACTTCAGATTTCCAGGACCTTATTTAAGACATAGCATCTCAATACCGCTGTGTGGATATACTAAACGGAAAAATCAACAACTAATGTGAATTTCATTTTCCAATTGTAAACACCAGTAACCAGTCACATAGCATCTCTCTGTTCTTCTCTGAAACCATTGCTGTCAACCGTCGCGACAAAATTTTGCAGAGCAACATTTCTTCACCCAAACCAGATGGTACAAGAAGAGCAAGCCTGTTGTATGTTATGCTTGGTGAATTGATTCTTCCAAGTGTTTATTGAATACACCGATGCTAAATTTGTCTGCTAAAGAGTCACGAGTAGATCTGAAGTTCGCCAGTGATGTAAAGGTACTGACGGAAATGCAGCCCGCTAGCAAACGAGTCACAGTTCCATCTAACTTCCATGTTCCTTGGCGAGCACCCCAGTGTCTCCGTCATTGAGACTTTTGCTTCATCTTCGGAGCTTGGCTTTGAGTAACAGCAGTTTTAGAGCTCCGTCTAGCGCAGTTGGCCCCCTGGAAAGAGGCAACCAAGGCGTGTATTTTGAGACAGTGACGACCACTTGTCGTCAAGGATAAGATTTGCGGCAGTTGTGGAAGACAGGCCCTTGTCCACGGGCCTTCGAGGGAGATGAAAGTCAAGGGAACAGGCGACTGTAGTCGAGGTAAAGGCTCGACTTCAGAATTTTCTCCCACTCTCGTATGACGTATTCAAACCTGTGTATTCAGTTGGTTATTAAAGAGGATTGAAATGAAAACTACTTCACATATTGGTATTTGAAACAGAGGTAACATCACATGCAGATTTTATGGTTACAGCCAACAAAATAAAGAATAGTAAACATCTTCTGAAGTGAAGCCAAATACATATCTTCAAGTGGGTAAGCAGACGCCTCTCTTACAATTTTCACGGAGCAATTGGAGAAGTCGAGGACTAGCAGGTGATGGAACACAATATTTGAGGTATGCCTGTGAGCTGTACGTGCCTATGCGCCAGTTCCTAGATTTTGTACATAATGCCATCCCACTCTCCCTTATAGGTGTATCTTGGTGGGTAAGATAGTAGGCGAGGTCAAAGCTCTCGAATTATAATAGTTTTTGTAGTATCGGAAGGATAAAAAAAAACTTTAGACGCGTTTTCCGTCATTGTAAAAAATGGTGCGTCAGCGTGTTTAGGTCGAAGAGCCTCATTTACACTGAGTAGCTGCAACAGTTTAAGAAGTGGGAGGGAAGAGGGAACTCGCATAGTCACACCACTGTAAAGGATCAACAAGAACAAAGTAGGGGGCCATGAAGAACAGTAGAGTAGGCGGGAAGAACAGCGTAGAATGAAGGTGAACAAATAAAAAAAAATGGGAATGAACAAACCAGAGTAGAGTAGAGGTGAACAAACCAGAGTAGAGAAGAGGTGAACAAACCAGAGTAGAGTAGAGGTGAACAAACCAGAGTAGAGAAGAGGTGAACAGAGTAGAGTAGAGGTGAACAAAACAGTAGAGTGGGGAGTGAAAAAGTCACAGAAGAAGGGTGCGGGTGTGCACTCACCAGTCGCGTTCAGTAGGCGCAGTGTCGTAGCCAGGGAAAGTTCTGCGCGGCAGTCCCATGATGGCTGCCCGCAGCTCCACTGCATTCGTGGACAGCGTGCTGCGATCTGTAACAAAAATCATCGAATTCCTTCAAACAAAATGCCTCTTATTAGGTAACTACATTTATCATCAAGATCATACATGATGCTTCCAATAACGCAACGATTTTCAATTATAACAATACCGTGTCGTTACAGAAGATATGGCACATTTCAAACGGAATTAACAAAACGCTTTAGGAATGGTCATTACCTAATTCCTTCGTTTTGAGGTAAGTAACACGTTGAAGAATAACGTTTTCCTTCCGTGCCTAGGAATCATGTTTTTATTTTAAAAACCACACCACGGCATTGGACTCGTGTAGCTACAACATGGGACTTATGGGTATGGGTAACAAACCAATAATGGCCAAAACGGTTCGTTCCAATTGCCCTATTCTATTCACGTCTAAAGTTTTAAAATTTTCGTGCATATACTGAATTTCTTCCCAATACGAGGTTGCTAGTATTTTTCCCCCCAGAA
>VCRD01000758.1:64452-81734 GCA_006783055.1 Trinorchestia longiramus
GCCTCAAAAATTGCAGCTGTAGGAGATTTAGCAGAGTTTTCTAATATAATCATTAAAAAACACTATGTGTGTTCAGGTTTAGGGTCAATACCATCAGCAGCTGGGTTCCAAGTAGAAACAGAAACCCTAAAATATACTGAAGACCAATTGCCTTCAGAGTCCCATCTGAGACAAAGTAATTCAAGGGGAATAATAAGAATTATTTCAATCTACACAATCAAACAATGCATAATAATTGACTTTAGAGCATGCAAATTCATTACCATAGGTTTTTGAAAAGATAAAGAATACTTACAATCCAAGCCACTGATGAATGGAGATTTATGAGTGATTAGAGGAGGCATCCTGCCTGACGTGTAGCTAGGTCTGGCAACAGTCCTTTAATAAAGCAAGAACCAACTATTAGCTAGTGCAGCATATTATTTATATGGAATTCAGCATACATAGAGTAATACAATATTGTTGAGAATAAAGCATAATTATATCCAACAACTTTACAATCATCAAAACTCAACTAAATAATTTAAATTATTTTGATCCATACTTTCAAAAAATTCTCACTCCTTTTTCTGGGTATTTTTAATCAAGTATTTTCACAGCTTCCCAAAGACATTTTAAAATCCTCAATTTAGATAGCTGTTTTCGTCACAAGTATTAATGCATAAAGTTGAGGTGGACGATATAAATGAGAATGATAATCTAAAAATAATTAGTAGCTATATTTGCAATCCTATTGAGAAGGAGTTAGCATTTTGTGTCCATAAAAGCAATTGAAACTTATTTTTCCATAATAAGGAAAGATTTGAATTTTAATTTCAGGTAATGTCCATGACATGATCTGCCCTTTTCTTTACAATAAGACTATGATTAACTCAATTCATATTCAATGCCCTAGACTAATTTAAACTTGAGTTGTCACACTAATGACAGAACATCTAACTAGTGCAGCAGTGTAGGTTCCTTGAAAAGAAGAGCTGATGAAACACATAATAAATACAAGATTGAATATCTCTGCACAGTGTCCACAGCTCCAGCATCCATATAAACAAGAATGGGAGAAAGAAAAATACAGTGTGTATTACAATTGCCCAACTGATTTCTACAAGAGCAAAATCCTGAAAGCATCACTTGCCACACCCCTTTTGTGTACTAACAATGAACAACACTATACACTCAATGAGGCAATTCAATTATAAGTTGAACCCACCAAAACTTTCAGTACACAAAGGTGTTAACATTCAGTAAATTTCATAAAGGAACTTATTGATGGTGAAAACACATACAAATCTAGCATTAAGATCAAAACGTACATTTTTGTAGCAGGTGACAGAATTTTGAATTCTTTTTCCAATTGGGGCTTTGAGCGTGAAAGAATGATTGGAACTGGAGGGCTGGCTGTAGCAGTAGAAGAAGGGCCAGCACTTGAGGCAGGCTTCAATATCTGGATTCGCTTGACAGGCTCTTTTTTCTCTACTTCTTTTTTTATATTACGACTGAGTACAGTCACAGGAGATGATCTTGAAATGCACACTTGAGGAGGCATGACTGGCATTTTATCAATGGCAGCAGTTTGGAATGTCTCACTGCTGATTTTTGCAAAGGGTTTTACTATTTTCTTGGGTTTCATGAACACAGGCTTTGGGAAACTGCTTGCAGCATCTCTTCCATGAAAGTCTCCTTGGACACTTTCATTCCATTCTTTTTTGGGTTTTGTGTCTTCATTTATGTACCCATTGCGTTTGTTTTCTTTGTTCTGTCTGCTAATGAACTTTTTAGCAGAGTCACTGTATGAGTACTTGCTGTCAACCTCATCAGTGGCAGTCAAGAGGGTCGACTGCTTCTTGTAGTCGTGAAATCTAGTTGAGCGGCCAGAAAACACATGCGGAGTCTTCATGTTGTCTGGAAGGAAGCTCTCCAACTCTCGCTCAGACTGAAAACATAAAGCAATACTCAAAACATTTCCACTAGTGGTCACCTAACAAATGAAACATTTGAAATGCCTCAACATGAAGTTTTGCTGTTTTCAAAGACATGAAGAGCATGATATTGTTTACCTCAGTTTTTGTGATATTCTAACTACAGAAACATTGAAACAGTTCAATTTCAATGCACTTATTAGTCTCAGTGAAATACATAATTACACTAATACTGCTCCAATAAAATAAAAACATTGAAAATAACTAAACTAAAAATTATAATCATTTTAGATACCACTATTAATAATTACCCTTTATTTAAATTGATTGATGAGGCCAAAGTACACACATTTAGAGGGCATCAATTTACAATAAATAATGATCAACACACACACACAAAGGTAAACCACAAGTATAACTTATATCAATGTTCATTTTCCCACTTTTCACAGCACAAAATAAGGTACAAAAATAGAAGTACTTATACTTTATTTAAAATTAATTTTTTATTTGAATTTCATGCTTGTTCAGTCCATTATTAATATCTTACCCACCTTTCTCAACCCCAGCCTTTATTATTTTGTACATTTCTGCCACTTAATTAGGCATTCATGACATTAAAACAAGCCATATTTTCTCTTATTGCAATAAAAATGTTTAGTTTATTTTAAAACAACTATGGCAGAACTTCTATGTCTCATGATGGCATATAAGTCTTATAAACCAGTTCACATGAGTCAGCTGATGATATTGTAAAACAAATATGTTCATTCAAATAAAGAGTGTAAATAAGACTTCTACCATACATATTAGATTTGCATTAAAAACTGTATTAGGAACTGACCATATCTCCTAGTTCAGGTCAGGGTTTCATCAACATAATAAATACTTGATATTATTAAGTAATTTCAGTATTTGTTGTCTGAATTGATTAACTAGTACATGAAGAATATTACCTTGCAACACATGCATGCTGAGGCCAGTTTTATAATACATAAATTTATTCCACCTGATAAATGTTCCATTAAATTGTTTGGAGTTTACATTTAATTTAGCATCTGTTTTCAGGATGTAAACAAGATTGCAGTCTCTAGTTCCTCAAAATAATTACATAATAGAAGTCATACAATAGTCTATGATGTGGTGTAGGCTTACAAAGGGTGACTGTGCAGTCGAGTAACAAGGTTTACAATGCAGAAAATTGAAAAATTGCAATATAGTTGTTGATGATATGGAAGCTTCAAAACTGCCTTTCAGAGATCTAAGTAACAACCATGTTGCATTGATCAATAATCATGCTGCACAGACAGACAACCATGCTGCAGACTGATAACCATGCTGCATGGACAGACAACCATGCTGCATGGACAGACACAACCATGCTGCATGGACAGACACAACCATGCTGCATGGACAGACACAACCATGCTGCATGGACAGACACAACCATGCTGCATGGACAGACACAACCATGCTTCACAGACACAACCATGCTTCACAGACACAACCATGCTTCACAGACACAACCATGCTTCACAGACACAACCATGCTTCACAGACACAACCATGCTTCACAGACACAACCATGCTGCACCGACACTACCACATCACTCATATGATATGGTTCTGAATACTGGCAAAGTCACACAAGATCAATTACATCAAAAACAATACAAGAACATTAGGGCCTATAAGTCATTAAACAACCAAAATTACTGCTAAAGATGAACTTTGAATGTATTTTTAAATCTTATAGAACTGCATCGAAAGAAACTTGAGGGCTTTTACTACTTACGACTCTTTCCCACCTACAAAATAAGACAAAAACAGAATAAATACAATTATATATAACAATCTTCTGTTCTTTATGGGGAAAAAAGCGCCGTACTCAATCAAGTTTACTTGAGTTACATTTTCATAAATATGAACACCACTAGACTAACTGTATATTAAAGAATACATGTACATTGTCCTATCTTAGGAAAATTTACAATTCGTTTTCCACTCACCTTCCTAGGGTAATTACCTTTCCTCTTGGAAAAGGAATTTTCGTAATAAGTCATGTTAACCAAAATGCTAAGCCTCTATTATCATAAATAACTGAACTTGGCATAGCCACGAGCACGCTACAACCTCTCGGACACTACTATGGAACAGCACTACACGAAACAAGTCGAGTAAGGATGTTAACATCAGGCTCACATGGGACTCTATAAATGAATGACGACATCTAAAGTTGTAACTGAAATATTATTGCACATATTTTCGCATTTGAAACTATTATCTTAGTAAATAAATAATGCTCTTTACGTAGAAATATGGATAAAAAATCGACAGATAAAATGAGGGATATACATGAATTAGTTTTTTTCTTACGTATACAAATGTTCAGATCATTAATATGTTGGGCCTGCATATTTATGAAAAAACATGAAATTATGCCTGAATTTGATCACAGAAAAAATTAAGCTTAGTCTTTAAACAGTTAAGAATGAATATGAATGAAAACCTATTTCATTTTGCGACTATTTCAACAGACATTGTGTAGTAAGGAAACGTATTCATAATTTTCAAAAATTTAATATAATTTAACTTCTGAAATTAAAACGACATTATATTTTCATAGTTGATGGGTATTACAATCCAATGAATATTTCTGTACATCAATAATAACAAAATTATGATTCCTATACAAAGAAAATCATTGAATTCAGGAATAAAAGATGCATTTGCATAAAACACAAATTAGACTAGTATCTTTTGTAGAAAAACACGCGATTCTTACTAGTAATCATGATGATATTATGATACAACCCTCGATATAGGGAAAGAAAACACTTTACCCCATTCAGGTATCCCTGACATATGCAATGATTTTTTAATTCCTAATGCTTACATCATAGGGTTAATGATCATAGTTTCAGTGACTATTCCCGTCCTTCTTATGAAATGAGGTCTAGGTTGGTCTTTGGCAGGTTGGTCCTAGACCACTACAAGGTCTAGGTTGGTCCTTGGCAGTGGGAGGCACGTGCAATTATCTGAAATTCGGGTAAATTATTGCAGGAATAGTACTACTGAAAATATCAATCTTTAACCTTTAAAGACTGCTCATAAAATTAATATGAGGCTGCGATGAACAAGAAATATTAGATATATTAGAAATATTAGTTTTAGTTGTGTTTTATAAGCAGCTGTATAAAATACTCATACCTTATGTTTATATCTTTGTGCTATTGTACTTTGTAGGTTACTCGTTCCTAGTTTTCCCCGTCCTACAATGAGGCATCATACTCTGTAAGGTGCTTGAAGGTAGCCTTGGAACAACTCTAATGTAACTTTAACATCTATACATAATATGAGACAACAGGTGCAAAAATGAATGTGTGATCTTGTGATCTAATGTAACTTTAACATCTATACATAATACGAGACAACAGGTGCAAAAATGAATCTGTGATCTTGTGATCTAATGTAACTTTAACATCTATACATAATATGAAACAACAGGTGCAAAAATGAATCTGTGATCTTGTGATCTAATGTAATTTTAACATCTATACATAATACGAGACAACAGGTGCAAAAATGAATCTGTGATCTTGTGATCTAATGTAACTTTAACATCTATACATAATATGAAACAACAGGTGCAAAAATGAATCTGTGATCTTGTGATCTAATGTAACTTTAACATCTATACATAATATGAGACAACAGGTGCAAAAATGAATCTGTGATCTTGTGATCTAATGTAACTTTAACATCTATACATAATACGAAACAACAGGTGCAAAAATGAATCTGTGATCTTACGCCGAATCTGGTAATTGATTCCCTATTGTCCTTTCAAATGGTGTTTCTTTGAACAGTGTTTACTGTTAATATTTTGAAGTTTTTATAAGATAGCCTGGTAACAACAACGAAACTAACCTTGAAATGGACAAGAAACCTTTTAACCTAAGCAGCTATCTGGTAAACCGAATCTTTCATCTGAAAGCAAGCTATCGTAACCTCAGCGTTTCAAGTGGCTGAATAAACGAGGACTTCTAGATGCAAGGATGTCAAATAACTGGTAGAGCGAGACATAAGTTCTGTTTTAGCTACAAACTTCTAAAGGTAACACACTAAATCAAAGTAACTACTGACTAGCTAGTTAAAACTAACAGTTCTATGAGACAAGCTAATTAAAACTAATAGTTTTAAGTGTTTAGCTAGTTAAAACTAACGTATATTAATGACTAGATAGTTAAAACTAACGTGTATTAGCGACTAGCTAGTTAAAACTAAAGGACCTTAGCGATTAGTGCACATTGGGTTAGCCATAGCTCAACTCAGGGAGAGAAGCCCGAGGCATACTGCACTCGGTGTCCAGAGAAATAGTTTTTCAAGTCACGCTTTGATGTGTAGCCCAGCCAAACTGAAGCTAAGCTCTGGAAGAGCCATGGCTTTGGAATCCAGGCTTACCCATCAGCACATCTGAAGTCAAGAAGCTTTTTCTTAAAGTCAGGGTGAGTTTCGCTGCAGTTATGCGAGAACTCGATGAACGTTCAGTTGTTCTGTATCATAAGCATTATACTCACGCTAGCAAATTTCCATAACTGAAGTACAACACTTATGGCATGGGTATTTTTGTATTCATGGAAATATTTGAGCATTTTTCTCACTTAGGCACATAAATGAACATCGAACGGTACCAGAACATTTCAGCATCGCATACTTAACGTTTGAACTCCCTAAAAAAATTACAAACACATAGTAACCTGACACCAAGATCTCTGGATGTTCAGAAATTCACAAATACTTACATTGATTTGAATTAATTCATTTCCAGAATGAATGAACTCACCTGGAACCGCACTAATTGGACCACAATTAAATTTACGAAGTGTTATGTACAGATGGATCAAGTACAAAATCTCGCTTCTCGATACAAACGAGAGAGCAGCTGCGTGAGCGACTATCCAAGTTAAAGACGATTTAGGAACGTTGTCACTTTGGAATTGCTCCTCTGAATTAAGATTGGCTTAAGCATGAAAAAAATAGTAAAATGAACTAGACGTGCAAAAGGGACTGAGTAGAGAGAAGCAACAAGTACTTTTACCTTCCCTCTCTAGTGGTTTATGCTGTTCACTGAAGTTAAGTACTATCATATGGAGTTGAGTTCACAATGTATTTACTTATTTTATGCCATTCAGATCCGTTGAATGCTGATATCATTACCGATCATTTAGCGATTCGCTAAGGGGTTGAAATCATTCTACGGTCAGGGAAATATTCAGGTGGACTTCCTCCTCTGTCAGTTGAAGATGTTCTCTCCCATTGATTCACTCGCTCTTGAATCCTTTTCACCATCTACTTGGCAAGATTGCTTTTTTCCTTCACTCCCTCTTTATTCTTTTTGTTATTCACAGAGTGTTGAATTCCTTTTTGCCACACTCCAACTTAAGTGGTCTCTGGTAAAATCCTACAGCTCCCAGCCCTCCACCCAACCTTCTCTCAAATATGACGCATCGTCGAGTGTGTACAGGCCATTCCATTCGTCAATACCTGGAGGGTTCGTTTAAACGGGCGTTTTTCCGTCAATTCTTTTCAACCTTTTTCCTTATTCTCGCAATGACCAGAGACCTAAAAACAATTTTAAAAGAGGTATAAATGCGTCGTATTGGCCGAACAGTTTCGTCCGCAGCGATAGCACTCCTCGGTCTTGGAAATGACGATGGAACTTTTTTGGCCGTGAAATTAGCGGACGAGTGAACTTTGTACATACAAAGAAAGAATTGTGATGGTATGGATATGGAGCTGCCATTGATGAGGTCTTTTTAAAAAAGCCGATGATAAATTCCACTCGAAGATTTGAAGTTCACCAGTTTCTCTAACACTCGTGAAAAGTCGCATTTACTGTACAGTAAATTAAAAAGTAGAGGCCCGTTTAGTACAAAAAAGCATAATAATATATTCAAGTCAGATCATTATAATGGTGTCTTTGTTTCATAACTAAAAATTCCGAACTATCATGAAACATTAAGTGAAATGAGCATTTTGCGTATATTGGATTTGAATAATCTGAATGAGATAAACAAAACAGTTAACAATAGCTTTTTCTCAGGGCCAATTTGGGAACTTGAAATTCACTGAAATTCAGCTGCTTTGAGCTTCAGATTGAACTGAAAACAATTGCTTAAAAGATAGATTTTTTGAGCGATGTGAACGATGAAATTTGATATCTATATACCAAGATATTGAATGAAAACATCAAGTTATCAGCGCCTTGGGCTTGGTTGACGGTTTGAATTCCAGCACGACATTGACTGCAAACACTCGTCTAAATCTGTGACAGCATGGCTTCAGACAAATACATTTAGTTTTGCAAATCCACTAGAAAATCTATGGAAAGAATTGGAAGTTTGAACACATCGTCGGAGTCCGATAAATCTTCTAGAATTGAGGTGCTGCGTGCCACAAGGGCGAAGACGCCACCCGCTAAAAATTCGTTTTCCGTGGTACAGAAATCTGACAGCTAAGTTTAATTTTTTGGCACCTTTAGATAAGCCAGACTGTTTGCCATTGATATGTGAATAATTAATTATATTTTGGGAATTTTGATTTTTCATACTTTGTGTGGCGATTACTCAAAACTTGTATTTGGCATTTTTGCCCTTGTGGTACGCAACGATTCACATAGAGCATGTAGCCATTGAAGAGAGGTATAATATCTGAGCACACATATAATAAAATTTAATTAAAAGTAAAAGAACCGTGTGATGGAAGTTATTAAAATGAAGGGTCAGGCTATTGACTATTAATTTTTTTATTATACTGCTTTGTTTTAACCGTACAAATATTTTTGTCTATTTAATATTTGAATGATGTTTTTCCTAAATTTCGTCAATGAATACTGTCGTTCTGAAAACTGAGTTCTTAATTTCTTTTCAAGTACTCGATAACATACAAAGCGTTTGGAATCATATGAATATTAAATTCGAAGGAACTACTAAAAGTGTGAAACATTGGTGGGTATACGAATTATTTCGTCACTAATTGTATGTGGTAAGAATACGGTTGGATTTATTTGATGCTCAAATAAGGTTTCTCCATCTAAACTGGGACAAATTGAAACAACGACGATGTCCACAGCATATAGCGTATATGAAAAATTATATAGATTCAAATGTTGCATTCTTTTGGTGAACTGAATATGTAACATTATTCTGCTTCCTCACAAAATTTCTTCATTCCTTCCATAAACTGGCACATGCAAAAAAATGTATTCAGAAACGATTGGTCTCTGACGCTGCAGTTGTTCGGTGATGGAAGGTTACGAGTTTAAGAGGCTAATTTTTTGACTGAGGAATTGATGTGCAAGAGTGAGTTTGATTCCAAACAGAAGTCAGGAAATTCTTCCACGAACAACAGGTTGGTGCATGCGCGTAATGCAGCATGAGTTTTAGGATAAAGTACTGCGTAGGTTTTACGATTATATATTTCTCAAGGGATATAACGTTATATCCCTTCTACTGAGGGGATGTAACCTTTTCTGCTGAATATCTCCCTTTCGAAACTCTTATCCTGTTGAATTAGAGGTAAAATGGCGTTGTTGGACGAAATCAGTAAAGCTTTGAGTGAAATTGTCGTAGAAAGCTAAGTTGCTGCGTAATGATTTTCATGACAATACATCAGCGCACACAACATATGTAAATCTATAGAAAATACTCTATTTTGATATAAAAGTGATAGAGCACCCACTTCCCTCTCCAGATTAGGTCTCTTCCGACAATCACTTCTTTCTGCAACAAAAAAATCACCTTCAGAGATCAAAACTTCTCTCGGATTCGAATGTGATCGCTGCGACGCAGGTTGAAGGCCCAAACATCAGAGTTTTTCATCAGGCGTAAGAGAAACTGAAATATCGCTGCGATAGATGTAAGACTCTGAGAGAAAAATACGTTGAGCTCAATCATAAATAATTGATTTTCTTTTTGTTACATCTACCTATACCTAGGAGCTTTTTAACTACCACTAAATGTCCCTTTGCAGTGCCGTGCTGGACATACTCTAGGAACTAAATCTAAAGTATGTCAAAATGATGCGTCAAACATCAGTAAATAAATAATTATCCTACTTACTTTTTTTGAGTCTATGATTTTACGTTCACCAGAGCAGTTCATCACTTACAAATTCAGCCCCAGAGGATGTCTACTAAAGATGGCTTTCCTGTTTAGACCTCATATGACGACATCTTTTCTCGTGTCTTTTCTTCAAGTCTTCTACGACGGAAAACTTTTGCCGAGCTCTCAAATGAGACACTGATTGACTGGAGAGCAATTCTGGGGCCATTGCAACATTTTATCTGGAACTTAGTGGAACATCGACAGGATTGTTTCAGCAGGTGTATTGGAAAAAATGGCTAAAATAACTGGCACTAACGTAACCTGAAGAAGTATTGTCCTTCTCCAGAAAATAAATCGAGCTCAAAACGCTTCAGATATTGGCCCATCCACGTGATTGAAGATAAGACATGTTTTTCCAGGAATTTCTTATTCTTTTCTGGAGAAAATTTTAATGTCATCTGATGTGTGTCGGTGCCGCAATCAAGAAAAGTCACTCTGCATTTTAATGTGTGAAAAATACTTTTTTTGCTAAAGCTGTTTTTCCTAGGATTTGATTCTTGTAATTTTTTCGTTGTTTTCATTTTTTCCTTATACTTAACAGAAAAGGTTCCAAGATGACCCTTGCCTCAAGCGAGAGCTTTTCCCACTCATCTACCTTACTACTGGCCAAAACTTCTCGGAAGTTGGCTGAGAGATGTTATTATCTGTGAGTGTTAATGCTTGTTTCAGTACTGTTTGTGGTACGGATAAACCAACCACAGTTTCAGGGCATAATGTACAGGAAATATTCGGATCCAGTCTTGACACGGCGTGTTTCTCCACGGCAAGTAACGTGAGATGATCATGACTTGTTAAGGATTTTGAGAAATTTGAAAAAAAATGTATTGAAGTTCATAAACAAAAAATTAGAAGTGCTGTAAGATTACATAACTAAAGGCACTTTTCTAGGATAAACAGGTTTTAAAAAAATCCATATTAAAAGAGTATATCGACGTAGCCCTGCCCTTTAACAATTATTTTTCATCAGCTTTACTTATGCATGTAAATTAAAGGCCAGAGTTAATGGCATTACTTGTTCATAATAATAAAAGGGAAATTCGAGCATCATACACTGGGCTATGGTTTGTGTAATACACAAACGCCTTACAAGCTTTAGTTCGTTCAGCACCGAGTGGGCAATGTGGTAGCCACCAGTTAGGAGTATAGGACTTAGAATACAATAAAATATACGACATATAAAGTAGAGTATGAAATACGAAACATGGAAAATAGAACATGGAATATCGAACAGGGAGTATGGAACATGTGGAATATGCAACATGGAACATGAAATATGGAACACAGAACATAGAACATGGAATATGAGCATGGAATATGGAACATGGAACATGAAATATCGAACAGGGAATATGGAACATTTAGTATGGAATATGGAATATGGATATGGAACATGGAACATAGAACATGGAATATGGAACATGGAACATGGAAGGGAATGGAATATGGCAACAAGAACGAGCCGATTGATTCATTCTTGGGTTGCTGCCTAAGTTCTATGCAGTCTAAAGTTAAGACATCAGTCACGTACAAACACTTCAGTTCCACGCAGGCACTTCAATCACACACAGGCAACAGCAGTAAAGAAGGACACTCTCAGTTAACAATTTTTACTCACTAAAAGTAGTGCCGGTGCCATCGCAAGCTTGTTTTATTTTATAGTTCTGTAGTGCTGAGTCGGTTCTTCTTCATTAAATAATAATTATTTCATCTAGTTAACTTCAACATAAAAAGACGAAACTTCAGTAGGCTGTTGTGTGTGTTGTTGGCAATTGCAGTGCAATCATTCAATTATAGTTTGACGAACTTGTATTCCAACACCAAGTTACAACTTTCAACGTCAATGTCAACTGCAATTAAATATAATTATTAATTGCAGATGGGCATAATTTTGAACTGCATATAGGCATAATTTTCAACTGAATTTTAGCACGAAGTTACGGAACATTACGGCGCAACATTTAATTGCATTCCGGTGTAAACGTTCAACTGCATTTCGACAAAGTCGCTTTTGCTGGACGATTGGCGAAACTTTTTCCATGATAATAGGCAGACGACATCGACAGCTTCACTAACAACTTGCATTTACAGATAATTTGGTATACTTTTCATTTACATAGTGTTATATTAGTCAAAAAGTACAGTCTAGAGATATCATTAAGAAGGTTTTCATGATTGTGTCCCCTTCCGAATTCAAATGAACAGGTGACATGCGTGATCTGATATTGATATGAATCTGAGTGATTTTTATGGCTGATTACGATGGTGTTTATTTTGAATTAACCTTTACCTGAATCTTAACTTTGAATCTTATTATTTTAATAAAACAAATGAAACATATTTTTCCTCTTCTTAGTCTGTACCCGCTTTTATGAATGTAAAATTGAATGAACTCGAGAGCGTTAATTGACCAAATTATAACAACAAATTAAATGTTATTTGAACAACCGCAAAGAAAATACGCTGAACACGCAGAGCAAGTTATCTGAAGAAAACACGTATGACTACCAGAGCTGAAATTTAATAATTAGAGCGACCCTACGGAAATGACGGAAAAACTGGCGCACTTCTAATGCTGTAGTAAATTTCTTCACGAATTAAAAATGAAGAAGTTTCAATTGTCTTTTCAGTATTTTAATGATGACGGCCGATGTAAGATCATATGCTTTTAGTCCAACAAAAATAATTCAACGATGCAACGCACGTAACTTCCGGTCTCTACTTATCTTAGAAGCTTTAAAAGTCTTCCCTTGTCGACCAACGGTATTAAAAAATTTGTCCTTGTAAGCGCGGTTACAGGGCTGTCTATTCCGACTTCACGGTCCTCTGATGTTCTGCCTGAACTCCATAACTCCAGATTAGCACAGAAACTTGGAAAAATCGTCAGATTACAACTCCTAATTTAGCTGCATTGTTTGGGAGGTTCAGATTCTGGCTGTACGTATAGGAGAGCAACACTGACAATCCTTAGAGCTCTCCGACTGCAGAACTCAGCTTTGCGACCCTGACCAAGTTAAAGTTTGGACGAGGGAGGGCAGGGCAAGTTTCCGCCTCATTAGTTAAGACGACGGCCAGACGAGGAGCGCCTGATATCGAAATTCGCTGTGGGCACGACACCGAGTGACAGATAGAGCCTCTGCAACTGCCGGTGTTTTCAAACTAAAAACACACAGTCACTTTCCTTCGTGCATCTGGTGCGCCTTTCAAAGTTTTCTCTCATGCGTTCGTTGGAACTTTGTTTTGTGCCTGGACGAATAGTTTTTGCATTAAATTACGAGTACTGGAACAAACCAATGTGTGGGATCAGTACATATATTTGCAAGCTTAGCGTGGGATGACGGGCCGAGACACATAAATACCTACGCAGGGTCAGGAGGGATTGCAAAGCGAATGATAGTTCGACATGTAAATCTAAAGGAAATCACTGCACATGAAAATTTTAGCTGATGAATTTCAATGCTGACACCAGAGGGAGCTTCATGCTGACGTCAGAGGGAGCTTCATGCTGACATCAGAGGGAGCTTCATGCTGACGTCAGAGGGAGCTTCATGCTGACATCAGAAGGAGCTTCATTCTAACGTCAGGAGGAGCTTCATGCTGACGTCAGCTTGGGCTTCACTCTGACGCTGTTGATTTTAGAAGCTAAAATTTTTACACAAAAGTGAGTACTTTTAATCAGCAGCTGATGTTCTTCAGAGTCTATTTGAAGTCTATTATAGTTAAATAAGTCATATCAATTTCTCATTAATTTTTATGCTGATCATAAATTCCATCAAAGTTGCGTGCTTATTTATTTGAAATTGAAACAATTTAGTTTTGTTTTTCATGGTATTTTCATTCATCTCTGCAGAATGAGTGTACTGTACACGGAACCTGAGTGTACTGTACACGTAACCCGAGTGTACTGTACACGTAACCTGAGTGTACTGTACACGTAACCTGAGTGTACTGTACACGTAACCTGAGTGTACTGTACACGTAACCTGAGTGTACTGTACACGTAACCTGAGTGTACTGTACACGTAACCCGAGTGTACTGTACACGTAACCTGAGTGNTGGAACTTTGTTTTGTGCCTGGACGAATAGTTTTTGCATTAAATTACGAGTACTGGAACAAACCAATGTGTGGGATCAGTACATACAGGGTGTCTCAAAAAAATATACTCACCCTTTAACCGTTGCTAACATGCTGTCTTCTTTGAGTTGCAAGTGTGAGGTTCGAACTTTTGCGAACCTGATTAAATGTGATTAAAGAATCCTGTTCGCAAAGGTTCGAACCTCACACCTGCAACACAAAGAAGACAGCATCTTAGCAACGGTTAAAGGGTGAGTACATTTTTTTGAGACACCCTGTATATTTGCAAGCCTAGCGTGGGATGACGGGCCGAGACACATAAATACATACGCAGGGACAGGAGGGATTGCAAAGCGAATGATAGTTCGACATGTAAATCTAAAGGAAATCACTGCACATGAAAATTTTAGCTGATGAATTTCCATGCTGACACCAGAGGGAGCTTCATGCTGACGTCAGAGGGAGCTTCATGTTGACGTCACAAAGAGCTTCATGCTGACATCAGAAGGAGCTTCATTCTAACATCAGGAGGAGCTTCATGCTGACGTCAGCTTGGGCTTCACTCTGACGCTGCTGATTTTAGAAGCTAAAATTTTTACACAGAAGTGAGTACTTTTAATCAGCAGCTGATGTTCATCAGAGTCTATTTGAAGTCTATTATAGTTAAATAAGTCATATCAATTTCTCATTAATTTTTATGCTGATCATAAATTCCATCAAAGTTGCGTGCTTATTTATTTGAAATTGAAACAATTTAGTTTTCTTTTCATGGTATTTTCATTCATCTCTGCAGAATGAGTGTACTGTACACGGAACCTGAGTGTACTGTACACGTAACCCGAGTGTACTGTACACGTAACCTGAGTGTACTGTACACGTAACCTGAGTGTACTGTACACGTAACCTGAGTGTACTGTACACAACTGGCCATGATTGGGGTGAGCTCAGTACAAACTGGATAAAAAACGAGTCTTATAGTTTGTGAGCATTTTTTGGTAGTTGAGTTCATACCTAACGTGACTCACACAATACGAAGTCAAGCCTCGGTCCTTTTTCAACTTAATGAGGCAAAAATGACACTAATTAAGACGAGTGTTCCATTGCAATTAAATCATCAAAGTTATGACAAAGAAAATCACAAAAAGAAAGAAACCACTGGTTCATTTTTGGAGGTAATGCACTTTTCATATGACTTTTTGTATTGATTTAGGATGTCCAAAAAAAGGAACCCAATTTAAATAAACATGCCATAGGACCGTGGCAGTTACACGATTTCTTAAACCATCATTTAGTTTGTCTTCTTATTCTACGTCTGTGAAGAAAATTTCATAAGACCGCCAATACTTCGACAAGAAAATAATGGTAAGACATAAAAATAAAACATTTCGATATTTCAGCATGATGATCATGTTTGTAACATGGATGCATTACATCTATATTGCGTTGCATTGTATCAGCGAAACTTTACATTCGTATAGCTTTATATTATAACATGGAAGCGTTACATTCATATAGCTTTATATTATAACATGGAAGCATTACATTCTTATAGCTTTATATTGTAACATGAAAGCGTTACATTCTTATAGATTTATATTGTAACATGAAAGCGTTACATTCTTATAGCTTTATATTGTAACATGGAAGCGTTGGTGTGGAGGTGTGGAGTAGTCACAGAGAATTATAAGGTGTCTATAAAGTTTCTTTACCATTTCAAAAATTTATTACAAATGCAATTGATAAGATATTTTATTCAGATTTTTTATATTGTATTTAATGTTTATTAAAGTTTTTAATCACATTTTGTATTTTTGTGTTTCAGGGATCCTGTTTGTGAAAGAGATACAGTTGAGACTTTTATAAAAGACTTTATGGACACCCTGTGTTATTATTAGTATTTTTATTATTAATATTATATTCCTCGTTTTACCACCTCAAAAATATCTGAGAACTATATAATTTTAATGTTACCATAGAAATACAACATAAAAAATTACCATAACCATGATACTTGAAGAATTGAATATAGTTTTCATCAAGAAAAATTCCTGCCAAATTATTAGTTTGAGAAACAATGTTGAACATCTACCGACATAAAATGATTCGCTTTCATTTTGCACATAAAAAACAACAGTTACTACAAACAGTGAGCAATAAAACAAAGCTTTACAAAATAATGATTTTATAGGAATATTTTACTCAGTGTCCAGCATGATTATTAATTCATGTATGTACCATTCTTTCCTATGGAGAGAATCAAAGACACGTGACACTTGCACACACTAGCGTAAACATTCGTAAGGGTTGTTTTTACGGCTATTTTATTTTCGAGTATAATTTCTTGAGGAACTTTTCCAGCAATTTTTTTCTCGAACTCATCAATCGAAGTCTGACGTGCGCACCAAGTAGGCATTTCTACTACATCAGAGAGAAAGAGAGAGAGAGAGTGGGATTTTCTTCTTGAGTACGATTGTCTGCAGCGATCGTGAGAATAAAAACCATTTATTTGTGTGCTCAGGCTGCGTTGTGTTAATTAGGAGATGCGCATTTAATTAGCACTGAACCGTAAGTCCTGCTCATTAACAGCGTCAGCTGCCTGCAGGGCAGGAAATGGAATTTTTGTGGAGGAAAAGGGCGAGGTGAAGGAAGAATTACATGGAAGAACAACGCCGCGCGGCCCTGGTTTATAAACGTCCAAACAAACTCATAACAAAAGTTTTTACATTGAACATGCGGCGCACTTGTTTGAAAGTCCTGCAGCCTGAACTTAATTTGAAGAGTTAAGAAAAGATGTGCCGTAAAGTCTTCAGATAAAGAGTCTCAGCAACACGGAGCATATTATTTTGAGAGAAGACTCAAGGTAAGAATAAAAATTTCAGTGTTCTCTGAACATCCAAACTAATTGGCGTGTGGCGTTGGGTCGCGTCCATGAGGCGTCATTTTTACATTCAAAAATTTTCCTCTTAGGTCCATTATGGTTTGAAAATTTAAAATTCACACGTTTATGTGAATACTCTGTTGACGCACACCTGTGTGTGCATAAACAACATGCCATAACTGTAGGTATGGTAGGTAAACAACATGCCATAACTGTAGGTATGGTAGGTAAACAACATGCCATAACT
>VCRD01000758.1:81783-124997 GCA_006783055.1 Trinorchestia longiramus
GTATGGTAGGTAAACAACATGCCAAGAACTGTAGGTATGGTAGGTAAACAACATGCCATAACTGTAGGTATGGTAGGTAAACAACATGCCAAGAACTGTAGGTATGGTAGGTAAACAACATGCCAAGAACTGTAGGTATGGTAGGTAAACAACATGCCAAGAACTGTAGGTATGGTAGGTAAACAACATGCCAAGAACTGTAGGCATGGCAGGTATGAACTGAACTATAGGTATGGGAAAGTCATCACACTATTGGAGAAAATAAGAGGTAGGTCCATCAGGTCTCTCATTGACCCTAGAACTTTAACTGTCAACGAACCCCTCCCCAAGCCAATGGTGGCCAAGAAAAGAAATGACTGCCTCTCAAAGACGGAAAGAGAGTCGGCAGAGAATATTCGTTGAGAAGATGGGCAGTAGATCTGGTGGCCTGAAGAATTTAATTACCGTTCCGGCATGAATCGGATTCCGAAACTGGCTGGAGCTCAAAACAAAATTTTTATCGCTTACGACGGGATCATTTCGTAATTCAGTGACACGCTCAATAACAATGAATTGTTCATTTATGAAAAAAAAATAAATCTTGGAGTTTTCGGAATGAACTCGAGGGAAGAAGAAAGGAGACTCAATTGTGATAGGTACAAAGGGAAAACGTTTTAAGCGAATGCTTTCATCCTCTTCACTCTAACACAGGAGAAGATGTTTAAAACAATCTGTTACCTGCCAAGCAGCCTCTTATTCCTCATGTTATTCTTACATTCATATAATCAGGGTGGCAGAAATTCTGTGAGGGTATTTGGTATCACTGCGATGTAACGATTTGGGTGTAAAAATTTACTGGAAATATCAATGGAGGAGGTTATAGAAGAAAAATATTGAATAAGATTTAAAATGTGATGTACAATTTGATAGTTAATTTTTTATTACGGCATCGGGGTCATGTGACTAGAGCATGACTTTTAAATTTGTCTCCTTACCTATCGTAAACATCGGATGTCAATAATAACGATACTTTTATCGAATGAAAGCATTGTAATAACAGTACTTCAAATAATTAACTTTGGCGAGTCCAATACTTGACGACCTTTTTCTGTAACTTGCAGTGTTGAGTCACCGCCCTCTGGCAACACCTTGGAACTGGCAATGCTGTCTGGCAACACCTTGGAACTGGCAATGCTGTCTGGCAACACCTTGGAACTGGCAATGCTCTCTGGCAACACCTTGGAACTGACCATGCTGTCTGGCAACACCTTCGAACTGGCAATGCTGTCTGGCAACACTTTGGAATTGGCAATGCTGTCTGGCAACATTGTATACCTGACAGAGTGTTCAGCCAATATCGAAGTTTTGGCAACGAAGTCAGTCTTCTGCAAGGCTGAACTCACAAATGAAGGTTTCAATCTGCAAGACTCGGACCTCTAAATAAGAAAACAAACAGAAACCTTTATTTCCGATAACGATCATCATGAACTATTCAACATTCGATTTTAAAATGCCTTATCGTAAGTCATGGAGAAACTCTAACTAAGAACAAAGACGAAAATAAGCAAATCAATAAGCTTGCATAATATCCGAGAACAAAAAAATTAACAAAATTATCTGATGTTTCAAGAAATCACTTAATTTTAAATAAATTCTAATTTGATGTAAACAAATTAACGGATTCATTTGAGGATTTTAAGATTAACTTAATCATGTCGATATGTGTTAAGTGACCTTTATGAATTACTTACAAGTGCTCTTACATTGATTAAATTATGCGTATCTATGAGACATAAAGTGGAACTTTAAGTTAACTCTCAAAAAGATTATTTTAGAGCTTGTACTTAAGTAATTTAAAATTAAATGCCAACAAATTAGGAGGAGGAAGTCAAAGCGACGGGTAAATAATCAAAAGAGTGTAAACTTTCAAGTCTTTGAATTTCACCTCAGCGATTTAGTTATCGTAAACCTCTGAAATAGAAGCAAAAAACTTTGCCAGGAGGAATTAATAGTTATCTGTACTTATGTTGAATATTTTTCATACTTCACGGATTACTTTCAGAAGTTGATTTCGATGTAAATATTATAGCTTCGTTAGCTTTTCTGATACGCCATTTTACGGATTGCAGATAATCTTAATAATTATTTATAAAATGGTAAATTTTTGCTGGGATGGCGTGGTCCGGTTGGTGTTATTTAGTACAGGCGCCGCTCTTCTATTCTACGCCGAGCTCCACACAAATTCTCAGTCGTGAACTATTTTGCACGCTCAAATTAAGGCTTTCGTTCTGAAGGCCTCATCTTCCTCTGCATAATAATGGCACCTCTCATCACTTTGCTCCCCCTCGCCCCACAAATTGAGGATATCTTCCTTCTGTGGTGTCTGAGTCGCCCTGGTGTATGGGACACTGAGCTGCAATTATGTTCAGTACTGTACGTTGTTCATTTAATTTCGGATGAGCTGTGTGTAGAAAGGTATGAGAATGAGTGGTTTAGGTAAAAACCTCCTTAATAGAATAGGATGAGGCAATAGAAACGAGCCGTTTGGCCCATTCTTGGGTTGATGCCCAAGTGCCATGCCGTAATGTGTGAGCTCTGGCTGAAAATGAAGGTCCACATTCATCTGTCATTTAACAACCCGAAAGCATGCATATAGTCTTCAGCGTAGTGGTTCATAAACTTATTCCGATTCAGTACCACTTGAAGGACCCGTACCATCCTGAGTAACCACCTGGTTTCAGAAAAACACATTTCGATCAGACATGAATTTATTCATAATTAGAACATGCAAATGAACTAACAACAAAAAAACACGAATCAGTCCTTAAATTTTAACTTGAAGATTGTAGCTGTTTCTTTTCCATCAACTCGTCGATGCGTGGCATAACTTTGTTCACAAGACATTGAAAATCATGCCTGAGTGACGGAAAACGGTTCCTATTCTCTGACTTGATATTCATCATGACTGAGCATCCCTACTTGCATTACCACGTAAAGGGGAAAGCAGTAGCTGAGAACCATTGGGTTAGTGTCGGGTATGGTAGGTCATGCTTACAGTTTATAGGGTAATTTTCCTTGTGTTTTGTCACATTTATTGTCTCATCAGACTGGGTATCTATGAGCACCTCTTGTTTCCAGTTCCGACAGGTAGACAGACTGGATCAACGGAGAATGAATTCGTGAAGTCAGCACGAGTTACGTCCGGGAAGCAATGCTCCAATTCAGTCTTCAGTAGTGAGAGGTGATGGATGATTTCTTGGGAAGATTCATCATTGGTTCGATCTCAAGGGTAGTCTGAAGTCCGAACATTATGTAGCTGTATTTGTTGTCCCGTTTTTCATCCAGAGGTCCAAGTTCTTAACTAACGCTTTCAGCTTCCATATGACAGGCCCTTCCATAATACAGTGCAGCTGGGCCTTTGAAACGACAGGTTTGCTTGGTCGTGAGCCCCAAAAATATCCGACAGGTAGAACAGCTTTGAAATAAACCACTCGTCCTCCAGATCTTTTAGAAAGAGTGTTCTTTATCCCTGAAATAAAAACGAGGGTTTTATTTTTCAGGTGAAACAGAGACGATGCGTTGCATTTCCCCTGGAGAGCCTGCGAATCTTTGTGTGGTAGAGAAGACAAGTGTGGTCTGATCCAAATTCCTCACAGAGCAGTTCAAACAACCGAGTATTATGGGTGAATGTTTTAGCAAAATTTACGATTTTAACAATTTTATCTGAGCATGATGTCATCAGACAGAGTACACCTTTGAGAAAAGAGCCAATCTGTGTATGAAACAGTGGATAAAGGTAGTAGTTGGTGGCACAGCTTCCATATGTGTCTGAAATCCTGATTTTTGACTAATTATTTACTGAGCCTCATCTGTCGTGCACCCGACCAACTTCTCCTAATTGAGTTCCAGTTTTAAAGTTCAATAACGGTTGTTTTGAAAACAGGACTTTAATATACAAAAACGGATTCATTGAGCGAGTGAGGCAAGCGCTATTCGCCTGGCTGGAGAACAACTTTAAGATGCAGAAAAGTGTTTATTTTAGGAAAATAAAAAGCTTTTTAGAGCAATAAATGACAGAGGTGAGGCAATGAGGCATTTGTTTGGTCACCACACAATGCTTGAACATATGTATGAACAAATGATTAGTTCTATTATATTAGAACATGTATGTAGCGCATAAAAATTAGTTATTTTTTCTCCCACGACCGATTCATTTTTGCTTGAACTTGGTTTATTGCGATTGATATATGTTTACTAGTCAGTTTTAAGTGCTTAGTAATTTGAATGCAACGTTGAATTTCTTTGTAAGCAATCTACAAGCATATAAAAGGTTTTTAGCTCCTTAAGAATTTAGAATTTGCTATATTCTTTAAAGTGTAGCGACAGAGAAGGACAGAAGGATAGAAGAACAATGCACACTAAAACAAACGCCTCATACACTAAAATTTGATGGATTTGATCAGCAGAATGGCATGCAAAGACGAAGGTAGTTCCAGCCGATCATAAGCCACTTTGCTCAGCAAAAATGTGACTGAGGACAACGCAATTCATTTCAGTTTTCAGGTTAACTATAAAATTTCCGCGACATACGTGGCCACATCTCTGCATCCTTTTAACTTCTACGACACTAAGTATTTTGGGAATTCGAACAGCTTCCATGCATTTCCATAACTGCTGCAAGTTTCCGCTGTCTAATGTCAAACATTTTCTTTCTGATTTGAAGTTACGAGTTTGCTACGAAGAGCGTAGAATTTCCGTTCTCGGTCGGAAACAGTTCTTAAATATGACGTCAGGTTGAGACTCTTCAGTGTTAAACCTAAATCATCGTAATATAGAAGACTTGAGATTAAGTTAGTGTGCAGTGAACAAGGGCTTTATGTATTCCCATGGGCACAGCTAGAATCGAATAGAAGAAGGAAAAGGTTTTGAGTCACGAAAAATTGACAGCAATAATTCCTGTGTTACTCTTCGGCCCGCTCGCTTTTGTTTCCATTTGTGTACAATTCTTGAAGACCAAATCACTGTGCATCAACACCTTCCCAACATATTTATACCTTATTTATACATCATTAAAATCAGACGAGAAGGTCGACGTCTTTCATCTTGGTTATTCTGATCAAGTGGATCAAAATAATTTCATGTGACAATTACGAGGTCATATAATGAAGATAATTCGTATAAAAATGCTCTAGATTTCAACAAAAAATATCAATTTTTTCACACGTACAAGATCTATCACTTTAATTTGCTTGAAAGGCGATGGGTAAGATAACTAATAATTTTATTACAAACATAATCGAAAACTAAAGTGATTCCTTATCCAGAGTTCTACTTCATATGAAGTTAGTTGTTAAATCATTAGTGTAGTTTGTGCCCCATCTTGAATAATTTTCATACATCATATGTGCCTTCATGCGGTCAATACACAATTTAAATTAATGCAGTTGATGCACATTCTAAATTAACTCAGTAAATATACAATATAAATGAATGAAGCGTAAAATAGGGAAGTTAATGAAAAAATTACCTAACAGCATCAAAATAAAGGAACAGTTTAGTTCATGTACGTCTTAAGCAAAAGTTATAGTGCAACTGGCTCGCCTCCTAGCAATATTTGTTTGTTCAATAACCGAATTATGTTCATTGAACGAGTCAGTCTATCTTGAAATTGTATCTATTTATCCAGCCGAGGTGTTCATGAAGGAAGCTGTACATTAATTACAGTTTCGTTTTACATTGTTTTCATCTGGTTGCAGACTACAGGGGAAGACAGCCTAGCTCAGAAAGAGACAAACTCATTCAACGATTACAGTACCGGAAAGTTGTGTCTAAATCTAACCCAACTTAATTTGCTGACGCTGAGTTTCTACATCACTGAGACATACACAAACAGTTTACTTTTCACAAAACTTCGATGGCACACATCAAAGTACCGAGTCCTAAAGTCTGAAAAAAGTAAGAATTTGATTTGAAATCCCAAACTCGTGCTTCAAAATATTTGTTTACAGCAATAACCAAATATTTCTTTTCCAATGGACTGCATAGATGCAAAAAAAGGCGCTAGGGTGCTTGCTCCCCTCTTGTGGATTCGTTAACACGGCCAAAACTTCAGTTTTATATTTGCGTTCGTTCGCCCCTACCCAACCAACTTCCTAGTTTGCATGAGAGGACCCGTGGTTCAGGGCAAGCGTTCACTTTCAGTATTTGTTTCACGAAAGAATATTCTGCATAGTTCACTCGCACTCTCAGCTGTGCAATAAACAGCTAAGTGCCCGAGTGGGGATTTTTGCTTCTTCCAGAACCGCAACACTTTGCGGGTCTAGAATCAGGAACAGAAGCCTATTTTTGCGAACGAACGCTCGCCGGAGAGCGGAGATTTCCAATTAAAACTTGAGCGATGGAAAATTGCGATAGTTTTTGTTTCGGAAAACCTTATGGTGGTTATTTTCTGATTTTCCAATCCAAGTTGTTCAAAAAAAGTTCTGTTTTGATGTTCGAATGCCTCGAATGTTGTGAAGATACGTCTTGTAAATCGTCGTTAGTAAGGTGTACCATTTGAATGAAAAGTGTGGTGCAGGTCCTGCATGAATCTCATAACCTCCCACATGGGAGTGAGACTATTCAACTTATTCTGTACTTCAACCATTCAAACAAGTAAATGCTCCTTAAAATTTTTTAAATGAATATTCCGAAAATTAGTTATACATTAGTCAGTATACACCGAAGCCTTGCTTATCTCAACTCTGAGAAAATAAATTATTCGTTTTAATTGGTAGGACTGATCGGGCAATTAAATAACCAATTGATCAAATATGTTCGCCAAAGTAGGGAAATATTTCTTTCCGTTGGTGTTTAGTTTCATTATCTGTCCCTGAAATACGAGCATGTATATACTTAGAAATACCATTTATACAAAACTATAAAAAAATACAAATGACAATCGTCATTCAAATTTAGACCAATATGACACCATGAATACAAAATTAAAAAAAATTGAAGAGCAGGTAAACCTTAGTGGTCAACTTACAATTTGGAAGAATCGTGTATTGTGTTATGCGGGTGGTCACTATGTGGTAACATTTTTCCGTGAGCAGTTTGAATATAGGCTTCAGGAGGAGTGAAAAACTAAATATTCTAATTGCAAGGGAAAACATTTAGCCTTCTTTGTAATAGAAAATCATTCAATTCTTTCATTGAAAGAGAAAAAAGATAATCTTCTTCTTAAGGAATAAAATATTCAATTTCGTCATGGAAAATAAAAAACATTTAATCTACTCACTGAGATCATGGAATAATATGACAAGTGAAAGAGGAAGTTTATATAAGCGCCTCGATAACAATGTGCGTTACTTTAATAGGAATTCATAAAGTTCAGTTTGTTTTTAACTTTCAATGTAGGTATAATATTAAGTCGATTCATAGATAATTTCTGAGTTTTTTGAAGGAAATTAGAAGTGTTTTTTGTTCATTTTAAAACGCTCTTATATTGGTTTACTAGTCTAAACCTAAGTAAAAATTCTCTTTTCATTTTTTCAGAGCCATTTTATCACCTGCATCGCAGTAAAATTATATAAAATAACCCTTGAAATGGAAGACCGAAAGTTACATATTCGACATGTGATGTTGTGAGAGTTTAACCAGGAAAATGGTGCAGCAGAAGCAGCGAGAAAAATACGCAGCATTTATGGCCAGGATGTCAAAACAGATCGACAAGTAAGAAATTGGTTTATGAAATCTCGTTCCGGTGATTTGAGCTTGGAAGATAAGCCTAGGCCTGGACGCTCATCGGACACCGATGAAGATGCTTTAAGAACTTAGTGGGGAATGATCCTTGTCTAAGCACTCGTGAATTAGCGAAAGAACTCAATACCTCACAGCCGCCACTTAAAAAAGATGGGTAAGGTTAGCAAATTAACGTCCAGCACTTGTCAAGGGAAAAACGGACATCCTCCTTCATGACAACGCAAGACCACATGCTGCAAAAGTGACGCACGAAATTTTTTTGCAACTCAGCTGATCTGTACTACCCCATCCACCATATTCTCCTGACCTCACCCCGACTGATTTTAATTTCTTTCGGTCTTTACAGAATGCTCTTTAAGGCAGAAAATTTACTGAAGACAATAAAGTGAAAGAGTACATCCAAAGCTTTTTTGAATCGAAACAGTCTTCGTTTTATTCGGATGGCATTAAAAAGTTAATTGGCAAATGGGAAAAGGTCATTGAAAATAATGGTGAACGTACGATTGATTAAAACTTGTTAATTTGGTTTGTATTATACGTTAAATTAAAGATCATAAAACGGAAATTATTTATGAATCGAGCTAATATTTAAATTAGTCATTGAGTGCACCTCCAAGTTTCTAATAACCCATTCTTGTGTTATTTCGAAGTGAATACATGACAATATCGACTAGTTCAGAGTTCAAAACCAATACTCAGATAGATTCGTTTAATCAATCAATTCGTTTCGCTAATTCAATATGAAAGAAGCCCAAGCAATTTACACAGCCGACAAGAATATTCGCGGTAATTTCTAATTTTTTCCTACCTGATTAAGTCTTGGGTTCTGTTCGTAATTTGATATTAATCTTCCCAAAGCTGAGAATTTCTAAGATGGTTTTTTACTTTCATTCTTATAAAAATCTAAAAGGGAGAGTGAGGGAGAGGAAAGCTGTGCGTCCAAAGAACGTAAATTTTGACTAGCAGCACGTATTTTCTTTCATATTTAATCTCTTTAAAAGCCGTGGTTCTGGTCCAGGAATTGCAAACGCTCTTCAAACGATTATTAAAATTTCCGTCCATCTCAAAGTATACATTGTAAAAATCGAAGCCCAGTTCAAAAGGGCCTTATCGAATGATCATAATGCTTTCTTTCAATTATTTCCGTTCTGGAACTTGAGTTTGGATCGGGGCAGAGCAGGTTGTGCTTCGGGATGTTACAGTGTGGTTTTAAGAGCCAGTAAACGATAAAGTGCAAATAGGCTCATTACGCCAACTGTTATGAGTGTTTTGCTGCTTTTAGCATTGCCTCTGATTACCTCATTTTCCTTTGTCCTGCCAAGTTGTTCTATTTTCTCGTATGTTGTAAGATAGCGCAATATTCCTTTGTGTTAGTCCTCACAGAGCTGATACGTGAGATTAAGAGTGTTTTTATTTCTGTTCTTTCTCTTATGTTCCCTCAGTCGCTGTCGTTTTTTGTAGTAACACATGTTTTATATTTCCTAAGAGTAAAATTAAATTTCGTCATGTGACATTTCCCCTTAAAAGAAAAAATGTGCAACTGTTTATATACGCAGCGTCATATACGTATCTTTTAACGAATCTTCATGTATTACTTAAAGGACAGGTTAATCTTTTAAAATGTTTGTATTTTTAATATTTTTTTCAGGTTTTTGTCGAATTTTGTGTGACACACTCTTCCTGTTTTTCACGTCAATTACTTGTACTTCAATATTTTGTTCTGTCCTCTACCATTTCGTGCCCTTCGAGGCTACCAGAATTCTTTTTGAAACCCTCAAAATCAATTTTCTTTTTCTCTTTCGACGTTGTAGCTTCAATAGAATCTCTCAATACAAACGATGCCATTCGCACGTAAACAGCAGATGAGGGTTCGACCCTAGAATTTGTTTCTACTGAATTTCACGATGTTTCTTCCGTATCTTCCCTACCGTCAATCACGTCATTTATGGACGGACAGTTCAAACTTTTTTGTACGCTGTATCGAGTTTAATTATCGTTCAAAATGCAACATCGTCAGCTTTGAGACGACCTGAATAATGCTTCCATTTCAACAGTACGCAACATGGGATAAACAGTAATATTATGGAAATGAATGTGTTACTCTAAGCTTTAGTTTCTTCACCTTCGACCTGAAGTTCCCGTTCCGACACCCAAGGGCATTGTTTGTATGCTATCCTTTTCAAAACACAAGTGCAGGTTGAGGTTAAAACTTGTTTTAGAAAATATTGTCGATTGTATAAGTAAACATTTTGTTATAAATGAATTCAAGATATTTACGTACATCCTGCTTTAATATTTTTCCATATCGAAAATCTTTGCTAAATTTATTGTTTACTTTTTAGGTAACACTAAAACTGTTTCATTTCAAAAACTCAAGATAAATAGTTTGAACTAATGCTGAAAAAAGCCTCCTGCAAGTCTGAATAATAATAGTTCTAGTGGGAATAACATATATCCGAATTGAACTGAGGTAGAAGTCAAGAGACAACGTGCAAAAAAGCAACCAAAAGTTGCTGACGTAAACATTTTCTTGCAGTCTTTCCGAGTTGTCGACTTGCTAGAACACGTGAGATCCTCTTGTGTGGTGAAGTATACTGTATTTGTGAGCACCAGGTGTACAAGAAGCGTGTAGATCTAACAGATTTACTGTGATGGATGCAGTAAAATTTCAGAAGCGAGACAACTGATAAAAGCATCTTTTTCAGAAGACCACTTCTCATCAACCTTAACGTCTCTGCCCTGAGTAAAATGTAAGAGCGAGTACTGTACACAGTTGACACAATATGGGAACAATGTACTGAGTAGACAATGTACAGAAACATCGTTCATAGTAAATACAGTGTCAAAACATTGTGCACAGTATATGTAATGTAGGAACAGCATACACAGTAAACACAATATAAGATTTTGTTTACCACATTGCGATTAAAATACAAGTACAGCGGCCAGGGAGTCAAAAATTCAAAAGTGTTCTTTTATTAAAGCACTGATAGATTTATTTCTTCTAATCCCGTAACTCGGCTCATCCATATATTGAATTTCGTTTTTGAAAAATTAGACATATTTTCGGGATCACAATTCAGTTATTTTTCAACCTTTATTTCACTTTTGTTTTCATTCTTCGGGTCCATTCAAATTTGCATAGAAGTCTGGCGTGTGTGAGCGTCGAGCCACGGGGGAATATTTTTTATTAAAAAAAATTTGAATCGCCCGAAAATCACCTTGTTTTTAAAAAAAATCAGAAGCATTTTATTCTTGTTACACGATTGTTTTTTTCGTGTTTGTTCGATCGAATTCTTTTGTTCCCGCGTTTAATTTAGCGAACTTGAGTTTATGAAAGCTGGTAGACGCTATCGGGGCCCTACATAAGCTCTCCCCTACCGCGCCGCTGGTAGTTGAGTTCTTTGCTTGAAAAAGTCAGAGAGTTTACATAAAAAATTCAAACAGTAGTTGCTTAAATTGAGAGGCTATTATTGTTGGTTCGTAAATTTGAAAGTGAATAATTTTTTTTACTCAACGTAATTCAACTTTGGCATTTAGACTTTTCTTCAATGTAAAAACTTGAAATACTCTGAGCTTGCTTGAGTGAAGCGTTGTCACAGATCCATGCTTAGTTTAATTTTACCCTCCCATTCTCCAAAAAATGCAACTTTCCGATGTCAACAGAGTGATTAAAACTTCTGCTCGTTCCCGTTGCATCTGATCCCAGAATTTGGAATCCATTTTTAATCTCAGAAGAAAACTTGTATTGAGAGGCATAGAGGCATAGTCAGGGCTCGTACCCTTCTGACGTACAATTGCCACTCAATATATACTTTAATCATAAAAAAAATTCGTTTATTTTTAGGACTGCAAATGCTTTTATATTTTTATTTATAATACTACTTATATTTCAATTTTTGGACATGTTCCTGCCCAACAAAATAACACAACGCTTGTCAGAGCAAGTTATTTTTTAAATACCGTTTTTAATAAATATGAACTTTGGACAGTTCAGTCTGATAATTTCTTCATTTTATAGAAATTCATTGCTAGTCCTTAACGTAAATAACTTTACAGAGATTAAAAAGAACTGTCAGCAGCCTCATGACCAAGAACCAAGTTCCTTGTACTGCCGAACACGTGTCATGATTTTCCCTTTATTCTCTGAACGATCAGATCCAAAATTCTTATAAGATAAAAACTGGGAAAATTTTCCTTGATAAAATAAGCACAGGTCTTCTAGCCTGCTGACGCCGTCGTGAGGCAAACACAGCACGTATCGCGAACATCATGCCTGGTCAGGCGCGCTACTAGAGGAGGCTTCCACGCACTGTATTCTTCTTTTTTCCAGCTCTGCTGGCGACTGAAAGTAGGAATAAAAATGATACAACAATCTAGAGAGTACCAGATGAAACTTTGGGAATGAAAATGGTACGATATTCAAGAGAGTATTAGACTGAGAGTTGCGAATAGAAATGGTACAACATTCTAGAAAGTACCAAGCGGAACGTTGCAAATAAAAATGGTACAACATTTTAGCAAGTACCAAGCAGAACATTGCAAATAGAAATGCTAAAATATTCGATAGAGTATTAAATGGAGCATTGCAAATAGAAATTGAACAACATTCAAGAGAGCACCAGACGGGACATTGCAAATAGAAATGGTACAATAGTCTGGAGAGTAGCAGGCGGAACATTGCAAATGAAAATGGTACAACATTCTAGAGAGCACCAGACGAAATATTACAAAAAGAAATGGTACAACATTCTAAAAAGTGCGAGAAGTCATAGACATTGCTTTCGTGTGTCACCAACTATTTGAAGTTTAAAGCTCTGCGAAACGTGAATTTGAAGATTAGGTCCTGATTCACTGTCCTACAATGAAATTGCGTTCTACAACAGAAACGAAAATTTTTAAACATGGTGAGAGGTAATGACTTCAGAAGAATGTTTAAATGTTCACCACGATTATAGGACACGATTTTTCTGAGTCTCCTGCTCATTTACTTTGAGCTGCTGAACTAAATCCCACAGTGCGATAACATGAAATCAATTAATACTTTCAAGCTCACTTAATTGACATTATAACTTGAAATGAAATGTATGGAATTTAGAGTTAGTGACAACATTATTCGTTCATCCTAAGATGTTCCATACTATTATCATTCCTTAGAATTTTCTGCTTGTATAATTGCGAACTTTTTATGTCTTATTAGGAAATGAGAAGAAATTTAAAACTCAGTTTTCAAAGTGACAGATTTGATTTGACAAATTTAACACGAATGTTCTTCAAAAATTTGTTTAAAATTTAAGTATAAAGACTTTCAAATCAAACGAATATTAAATTATAAGATATTAATAGATGTATTAAACATTTGTGGGCGTGCGAATAATTTCATAGCAACTTGCGTGTATGTCCCTTCGATTTGCAACGAGGCAATGAGTGAAATTCATCGACAACAATGCTGCGTGCCTTGGCAGTTTGATACTTTAATAGCCATGAAGTGCTGCAAACAGTTAATAAATGTATTACTCTGAAGTAAACCAGGCATTGTACGTAAGCTGCGGGAACGCAACGATCATTCATCATAGTGACATTCGGGCAAGTCTTGAGTCGTCTTGTGTTGCGTGCTAACAGTAATAAGCATCCAGCTGCTCCCATGTCGCTAATCAGGGGCTTTCTGCAGAGACAAATGTCGGTCGTTAGACGTCATATTCTTCTTCTTGTTTTCCTTACAGGACATGTCATGAACGGTGAATGTTCACATTAATCTGCAGAGCATGCGCAGTCTACATGGTTAGTTGTTTCTACAAATAAGATTTTGAAAGTTATGAGAAATGTACTCAAAAGCTTTCCATTGATTCAACTGAACAGATCGTATTTTTTTCGGATTTTCCCGTAAAAACACAGCAAAATCACCTCAGCTTTGGTGCAAGAAAGTCAACATCTTCGCTGTCGATGTTTGTACATAGATGGAATCGATGTAATTCTCTAATTCAACATGTATACGTGGCTAAAAATATCAATTACAAATACAAGGGCTACGTGTCTTTAATGCGTTTTAGTTAACATTTCATACGTGCTCTCCGTTTTCTGTTTTTTTCGTGCATTTTCGAACGTCATTGGCTCATCTTTAAGACTTCTTACCGGTCGTTCTAAGTTCAAGTTAACCTCGCGACTCTTGGATCGCTGGTCTGGAAAATTATCGAGCATTAGCGCATACCGAACACGTTTTAATTTGAGAACATGTAGACCGGGTCGAAGGAAATTGGGTGCGCTGTTCACTTCGGAATTGAAAGGCGCCTTTCCATTATCATTTCTGAGAGGTTTCCTTGTCCTTACATCCTGCCTTAGAAACCGACATAAACGAACAAGATCTGCAAAAAGGAAAGAGCTTACGCAGTGTAAAATATTCAGTCATATTAATCAGATAAGTACAAATTTAAAGATATAGAATAGTCACTCATCATCAGAAACAAACATACAAAGTTGGATGAAAAAGATTAACTTACATAGTCAATTGGCCATTTCAAAATAAACTGAAGCAGCTGCCCGTTAAGTTGAGGCAACTGACGATTGGTAGGGTTGATGTTTAAAATATCCCAGTTGTTTAACAATAAACTGGAACTTCAACGTTCTTAACGAGAGAGAAATTTTTTTCTTCTCAATAATTAGGAACATTGAAGATGAACGTAATGCCCCATTTAAAGTGAAAAATCGTAAATTCCACGGTGAGACTATTTTTTTCAGAATTAAAAGTATTAGTCGTTTTTCAAATTCTAAAAAATTATGTTCTTAATTCTTTACGTTTACTGCGGAACATTAGGCTGTCTAAAGGCTGTTTTTAAACGGAGTCAGCAGTACGCAGATTTGGATTATATCATAGTACTTCTAGAAGACATTAATTTTAAAAAACAATTCTCTTTTCATTCGAAGTACATAGTTCAAACATAGTTCAGAAGTAGAGGTAGGATTTATGAGAGTATCAATAGTGTAACTTATCTCCATAAAGACCACTAACTTTCATGAAGTCCACTAGAAATCATCCACTTTAGTCATATATTCTAAGTGTTTTGTTTTGAAGTCATGTAAAATTATATAAAAAACGAGTAAAGGTGAGTAATAATTTACGCAATAGTTCGTTTAATGCAAAAAAAGCTCAGTCGTTAAAGAGTTTAAAGAATTAATGTGAATGCCTATGACATTAGCATCAGTACTTGGTTATCGACGATTTCATGTCGAGGATTTGAAAATTTGGTGCATCCATAGTATGAGCATTGGATCGCAAAGACAGATTTATCGAAGGTATGAGTTCTGTAATTGATGAAGAGGAGCTTTGATGGTGTCATTATAGGTACTAGATAACTTGGTGCATCAATGGCATCAGCATCTGAACCTAACAAAAAGGTGTGGTGCCCTAGGTGTCAGTCTCCCAACTCAGATTTGTTAATATCTAAATTTCTTAATAACCCACAAAACTTTTAATACACACCCGAAACAGTCAAACACATGTATCGCGTATGTACGGTATTTTTCGGAAAATTAATTCATAGAAAACCATGAAAGCAACTGGGATCGGTTTATTCGCAAAGAATGCTGCAGATTTTGATATCTCTGATGTGTTTGTCCAAGAGGATGAAATTATATTTCATGCAATAACGGCCATGTTAGGAGTAAATTTCCACTCCATTTACGTCTGCGTCTCGGTGGCGTTGCTTGGCTGTACAGATCTCCAAGTCTGAGAGCTCTTGATTTATTTATGCAGGGATGCTTGACAGGAAGAGATTCTATTGATATGCATGAATCTTTACTTGACTTCTTGTTATAAATAAAACGATAGTGAGTAAAATCATGAACAGCTCAGTTGAAGAAGCACAATATTGTTTGAACCTTATCTGTGTTTAGCTAAAAAGTATTATATTTTACTCGGGAGTTCCCGTGGAAATTCCACAATTTAGATTTAACTAATTTGAAATTATTATAAAGATGACTGCATTAAAGATTTACAACAAATTGTTGAGCTTGAAATTAATACTTTGTATTAATTTCATTCAGAATTACCTTTCTGCATCTTATCTACCGATAACATGGCCCATATAATACCCGTTGATATTCGTTGGTTTAAAAGTGATAAAGTTGAGGATCTATGAAATAAAATACATTTTTCAGTTTTACCTGTGGATATTTTTCATCAATATATACAGAACTTCCATTCTGCATCTCAAGTACAGATAACATGGCAGTGTAAGAGAAGAAAGCTCATTACAGAAAAAATTGAGTAAATATTTTATAGTGATCCGGCGCCTATGGTATCCGCAATACAATGCCTGTAATACATGCATACCCGCTCTGATTTCAGTTCAATAATTTTTCTTCAGTAATAGATAGGAAGTAATGGGACGGACACATACAGATACAGAGAGAGAGATGGAGATACACTGCTATTATATATGTAGTTACTTAAGCTATGAATCATAGCAGCAAGGTTCCTGTCTCGTGTTCATTTAACTTTATCTCCTCTTCTTTGAGAGGTTTTGTTAATGGTTTTTACAAGAATTCATTACTATTGCTTCACTTCGAGCAATAGCTTTTATTTTTTAACTTTTTCCAACTATCCTAAACCTAATTTGAATTTAAAAGCTCGTAAATTTATGGATCTGGAGAAAGTCTTGCGTGTCGAGGGCTGAAATTACTTCCCTCTTTGAAGCTTCGCCTCTGTCCTCACATGCTGAGCAGCAGCTAAGTAACATGACAAATTGAGTTTCACTTTGCAAGTATTGGGAGCACAAAATTTCTATACATTTATTCATTTCAATTATGCCCAAACCTGATGAGGATTTTAAGTATTTTTGGCAGGCAATCTTATGAATCAACCACAGTTGAACTAAATTCCAGTTCAAGTTTTGTGTTTTTGTGGGAATTTTTCAGTTTCGGTATGAGTGTTTTTAAAAGATGCCTCATTTGCGTACTCAAGAAAAAGAAAAACAGCTTTTCAATTTCTACTTTTGCTACAGGCGTTGAGCTGCTTTTGGCCTTTAAGAAATAGGGCACACGAATCTCCAGAAGCAGATCAGTTCTGTTGGAAATCTTATTCCGCGTCTGTAAATGCAGCCATGAATATCAAAGCCTGAACTCGGTGTGGAGTTGCACCAAAAGTCTTCACTTTACATTTTTTCCCGACGTTTGTTCGAGATGAGGCGAATTTACAGCGAAGAACACTTTTATTATGGTAAATGGGCGACGACGAAGAAGATGGCCGATACTTGGGTGGACCATGTCCTTAAACCGCTGCAAGGTAGATTCTCAACTGTACATTGTAGCTTCTTTGATAGAGTTCTTCTGATGACTGTAGCAGCACTGTACGGTATCTCTGGTTGGTGTACCCTTGCTTCATCACAGTTCCAATTCATCTAGTATCCAGATTTTTCAAGCAAGATAGACAGAGCTAAAACCGACCTTCGTATCGCACACACACACTGTATCACACTCATTCTCCACAACTTTCGGCCACTTGTGGAGATTCCCATTCTTCCTAAGAGAATCTTTATTACCTAGTGTTCCTTAAATTATTTCCGTTTAGAGCCTTTAGACTTCAGCCCGAGCATCAGTTTATTTCTACAGATTTTTTCAATTAATTTATTCCGTATTCTGACAAATCCTTTACGATTTACATACGTACATGGATCTCATGATTTTCAGCAACCTTCTAATTACTTTATTTCAATTTGAAACTTCCCCTTTAAAATTAGAAGAACTTTCACACCTACTTTCTAAAACGTCTTACACATTTAATAATAGCTTTCCACCCAGCTGCAAAACCCCAGTTACAAGTTCTACATATTTTTGCTCCTTTGATATCATTCCTTTTCTCTCGTATTCCACTTTTCATTCCGAGTTAAGTTCTTTCTATGAGTTTTCTTACATGGACTTTCTAAAGATATTACAATACTCTAACACCTTCCGACCTAATGCATTAATTCTGATCTTTATTTATGTTATTCAAATAAATTATAAGTGCCAGTGAACCCACATCAAATATGCGTCAAATTCTGTGCTTTAACATCACAAATATCTTTTATGCACAGCAAGCTAAAAATTGAGGTGACAGATAAAATAGATCTGAACAGCATTTAATTTGAACGTTTCATGTATGAGTTCATTCCTCTGAAGAAGTTGAAAGCAGCAAGCACGAAAGCAAAGGATGCATCTTTGTCCCAATGAATCAGTGAAATTATATCTAGAACTTGTTAATTAAGGACAAAAAATATGTTACTTGAGATTAATTTTAAAAACTGTTATTAAAAGTGGCCGTTGGAGAGGATATTAGTTTTCGAATTCATAAGAACTGAAAAATACTATGGTTAATAATTACAGGACATTCAACACAGTGACCCATTCTTCGCATGATGCAACAAGAATCTCAGGTTCTTGGTAGATTTCATATCTTCAGTGTTCCCCTCCATGCACCTATGTTTTTTCTTATTTCAGACTCATTCAATTACTAATTTATTCTTGATAAGATGAATTAAAGTAGTTTCCGAACTTCTGTAGTTCTACAGAGCAGAACTACCCAATCCGAATTTTTTCGTCGGTTTACCGGAGATAATCATCGATTTGCGGTGATAATCATCGTTTATGGTAGGAACTTCCGACGATAGAAATAGTACTGGTTATTACCGGTAATTATAGGTATTTCCAGACGATGAAATATTCGCCGACGATATTGACCGGTCTTTACAGTCTTATTCCTACCGTCATTCCAAGCATAGGGAAAAGACGATAAAAATACAGATAATAATAATTACCGCTTTATCGTAAGATATCATCGGTTTATCGTAAGAAAAGGCGATAATTATTGGTTAATGCTGACGAAAATTAGCGCCGGTCAGACGATAAAATTCGGATTGGGTAGGAATAAGTAGCAAAAACTACCAACGTCGTTAGAGGCGGATGGATAAGAGGGATATAGAATGTTAAGAGTTTCCATGGCGTCGTTTTCGAAGGTTCTGTGCCGGTCCCAAGTCACCCAACTTGACCATATCACATGTGTGTAGTCTATTCAGACAGTAAGGATTCGCTGCAGTGTGGAGCGGGGTCGTCGGGCTGCGTGCTGATGGTGGATGCTGATCCTGCTCCATCGTCGGCTAAACGTGACGTTCTACTTCTTCCTCGCTTTCACCCTCTTATATTTTGTATTATTCAATAGAATTTCTTTCATTTTGTTTTTTTGTGCTACCTAGCACCAATTGTCTAACGCGTACTCCATATTTAAATTGGTTTACTCAGAAATACAAATAAACAACTTAAAATTTGACTATTGTCAAACGTTAAATAAAATTACTTAATTAAGAGTGAATTCGTCTAATAACGAGAGCGTTTGAGAAGACACTCTCAACCCTGAATTCCACTCTGTAAATTGAAATTTCTTCTTCTTTTCAAAAAGTCAAAACTACAAATATCCTTTACTATCCATATGGAGAACGCTTCTTCTACTATTTTCTTTCTAACTTTAACTTCTCTCACGCCAAGGAGTTTCCGATGGAAACACTAAAAGAGCACGTATCTTTTGGCTTAGTGCCAATAAATAGAAAGTTGTCAGAAAACATAACATACTGAAATACGCTCGTTAAGTCCATTATTAGCAGAATAATTAATCCATTAACTTCCTACAGTACAAGCGCATTGGGCAGGTGCTATCAACTTTGGGACAGCAACGGGCGAACTCTTGCTGTTGAATAAGTCCTCGCAATCAATGGTAGGTTTACTCGTCGGTAATTAGGATCCTGCCTCTACATATGACAATAATAATAGCAATATGATCTCTGAATTCCGTTAGGTTTCATAGTAAATCTTTACTTTAGCAGCAGGAAGAAGTGGGAGGCTACGGGTCGTGCGTCGGCAATCCTTGAGCACGTTCAAAAGGAACGGGTCATCTGCGCCCTTTACCACTGGAGCTCAGCGTGCGCTGCCTAGGATTCCGGTTGAACGCGGTTCCGGTGGTGGAAGACTGACATTCCGGCTCTAGACCCCAAGAGACCGACGAATCTCGAGCGTGGGCTAGCCGTTCTTTTCGGTTTTCTATGGTTAATGTTACGGCTCTTGCAGACCTTAGGGTTATAAATGTCAATCTGGTTATTTAGCAAGAGGCCAGTTTTATTGGAGGGACAGCTTAAAACCTTAACCAAAATGTTGTGAACTTTAATAAATTGCTAAAAAATTACCCTGCTAAATTGAAGCAGTTTGTCGCTGAAGTCAAATTTAAGCGACTAACTTGCAATTTAATCATAACGCACGTTTCAATTGTCGACAGTAAATTCGTCAAAATAAGTAGCTTATAAAAATCTCTTATACATAAAAAAATATTTAATCACTAGTTGATTTAAAGTAAATTAATTAATTTAAAACCTTGACATTATTCCTGAAGTGTCGTCTACATTTCCGGGCCTGCGAATTCGCGACAACAGAGTTTTTTTAAATACAAGACCAAAGTATTCAGCTAACTTTTAATACAGGTGGAAATTCTTTTTTATTTATATTATTTCCACCATTTAACTCTCAAAAGAATTTTTTTTAGCTTTTTTCATTTATTTTCAGTAATTATTTTCCTTATTTGTCATTTTCGTGTAAACGCTTTCTTTCTCCATTCAACCATCATTGTGAAGCGCTCACCAACCTCGTTTTTCTTTTTTCCAGCTCTTCTCTACCTTAACATCCCATTGAGACGATTTATCCCATTATTTACCACACAGCCAATGTTACACTCGTGTATTCACTCCATCAATATACTTCTCAATTTCATGCACTCTAACTCATTCATCATTACACTGACCCTACTTCTTACTGTTTCAGATAATACTCTTAATCTACCAACATGATAGCGCTCATTCCCATCTCCACCTAACTGCAACATCTTTACAAGTCCATCTTCTTCAAGTTCTCACTTATTCTTGACGTGATTATTCTGACGTCTATTTCTTCAGTAAAATTCTTATGTATATTCCTGAAGAAAAATGATCTGACATGTTAGTCTTCTCCTCACATGGTTCATTGAAACTTATTGATGACAAGTAATAAACTGCATGTTTCCAACACACATGTTTCAGGAAACTCAGTTATTTCTCCTCCTTATACGCCAACTCAAATATGTGTATCTACATTTTTCTATTAAAAATGTTTCTCAGCAGACAATATCAAAACCATATGCAACTTTCTCAGGCTGCCTCTACTCTCAATTTTCATTGTTTTGAAACATTTGATGACAAAACTCAACGAATTTGTCATCTAAGGCTATCATATGCTCATTTGCTTTCAAACTTCCACCACTTGCAGACTCTTCTACGATATTTCCTTTTTATCTATGATTTCTTCTGTGACATTTCATCAATTATTAGTCTAATTTCTCCTCATATTAAAATCCAATGTGTAGATATATTTATATTTCGAGTCCCACCTTTTCACATTAATAATGTATCTTGCCTAGATAGGAACAAAATAAAATTTATCGAACATTTAAATCCTTTTTACAATTTCCTTCATAATTATATCACAAGTTTATTTACTTTAAATTACTTCACATCCCATACAATATAAGCTGTTGTGCATTTATTTATAAATGAATACATTTGGTGTCCCCTAATTGCTGAATTAGATAAGAGAATTAATTGGAAACGAGGCATGAATTAGAAAGAGGGAATTAATTGGAAACGAGGCATGAATTAAATAGGGGGAATTAATTGGAAACGAGGTAGTACTAAGAAGCTGAAATAAAGTATTTATCTTAAGCTAAGTGTTGACTTCTCAGTGGAACGGGTATACATGTACTGTTAACATTGTATAGTGGATACCAAAGGTACGTAATTTCTATAAAATACGCTATTTTTGGTCATTAGCCTTCTTCTCTTTCAATGTGGAAGCTCCTTCATGAAGCCTGCGTCTACTGTCTAATCAAATGAAAAAATTTAAGAAAAAACACGTAAATTTTTTTGTCACGCGTGGGTCTAATAGTTTTAATCTCAACCAGTCTGAACTTTCAAACCAACTTTGTTATCACCCTAACCAGTGCTAGACGAGACGCGTCGTTTCATTTCACAACACTACTCATACAGGATGTTCAATATTTATCGTCACAACTATTCTATTTATGTTTAAATATAATCTAAACTTTTACCAGATACTTTTTACCAGATAATGGCTAAAGATCTAAATAGTAGAATAGCAATTGTAGAGTTGCATAAGTCAGAAAAGTCACTAAGGGACATCGCCAAATCACTAAATGTGAACAGAATGCTGGTTTAGAGAACACATAAGCGATTCAAAGAGACTGGGAAGGTAGCTAATAGGCCAGGGCAAGGTCGCCCTCGAACAGCTCGAACATCAAAATTGGTAAAATCCACCAGGGAGAAGCTGAGGAGCTGAGGAGGAATGGGTCAAAATCCCTCAAAAAAATCATTCGTGACTCAAGTCAAGCATTCTCCAAACGTTTGCAGCAGGTTATAGACGCTGATGAAAAGCATATTGAATAAATTATAGATATTTGGAAATATTTATGGCTTAATAACATGTTTATTTTAGTTTGATTTGTATAATTTCATTTAAATAATAAATGTGGGCAAAAAAGGTTGCAACAGTAATTATTGAAGGACCTGTTTATCGATCACTTATGAGGACATTGACACTTTTCAATACTTTGCTATTTACATGTATGTATATACAAAACAATCCTTTCATCTTGCTTGCCTCACAAAGCTCTCCATTACTTGCTGTCTCTGTGTTATTCGAATCACCTAGGCCTGAACTTCATGAATCAAAAAATAAAAGTAGTTTTACTCGATCTAAATATGTCATGTTATTAAATATCCTGTGTTCTTTCCTCTCATCGTTTCATCCTCATGTGAAGAGAGATACTGAGTAGAGTATCTGCAGCTCCAGTCTCATTGTCTTATCTAAAGACCTGCACAGAATACATGTATGTATATTGGTGGTGCTTGCATAAGCCAATACAGCACAGAACTCATGGTGGCTTGCTCACAGTCACCATTCTTGTCCTCCACAACAAGACGCTGCTCACCGAGTCGACATAACAATGAATATCTAAGAACGTATTTGGTGTGGGATTTCACCGAAGAGCTCTACTTTACATTTTCCCACAGCTGTTATTCCAGAGGACGCAGGCAAATAAGGTGGGGAACCGTGAAGGAAATTAGAATTCAGAACTAAAAAGAACGCTGTGAAAATGTTTCGACTTTTCTGTCAAAAAGATACGAAAACGATCTCAAAAGCTGAGTAGTTTGGGGGTCATTTTGCTAGGTTATAGGTCTGCTGAGGCACTTATTCTGTTGGATGTACTCATAAAGGGAACAAGTAATTCTACGTCTCTCGAATTCCCCTTTTTATTGTTAAGCATTACGCTCATTCTCCCTACATAATTTTTGTTAACGAAAAAATTACTGCTTGGGTTGTTGCACATGCCCCTAAAGTCTTTGCTCGTCATTGACGCTTACGCTGCACTTTTTTACACTTTAGAAAAGCCTGGTCCTTACATCTGAATCTAGTCATTGTTCTGAACTATGGATATGAGTTCATTTTGAAGCTATTAATTTTGTCATCCTACTAAACATGCATAAAAATTCAGTGCGTTGAAATTAATCAAACTCAATACCGTGACTGATTATTATTATTATTTTTTAATACCATGAGTCGGTTTCTGGTATTTCTGGATCCTATTTGTATTGGGTATTGGTGGACTGTTAGTGCACCGAGGTTCATGAGCAATAGTTTGGCTGAATAATTGTTCGCTCGTAGCTGATGTTACACAGAGCTGTTTGTTGGGAGCTTTTTGGTAGACTTGCACAATCGTGGCAAGCTGCTTGCCTGTCTCCTGCTTATTAAACTGGCCAAGTGTCCATGTTATGGCCAATGAGGCAGTGTTCCGTAATTGAAGTTCAAATAAGTGGAATTTCAGGGACGAGTCAGGCATGCCGCAGGATATACTGCCAGTAAAATACAAGGGGACCCAAAAAAAGTTAGCCGGAATTTTATTAGTATTTATTGGTACTTAGAACACCCATCTAAAATAGTAGACTTATCCATCATAAGAGGAGCTGGATTCATGTATGCGATAACAAACAAAACGTCTATCTAATGCATGCAATGAGTATTCTAGACATCAATAAATAATAATACAATTTCGGTTAACTAATTTTTGAGTCGTCTTGTATTAGGACTCATATTGATTTGTGCGGTGTGACACACCCGTGTATAAACTCACAGGTGCGCTAGTTACTAGTAGCAGTGTGCGTTCTAACACGCAGAACTAATGCAGAATTGTCACTAGGCAGCTCAAGCACGCGGAGTATTTTAAAAATCTCAGATTCGTCCAGTGGAATTAAGCAGTGAAATGTAAACAGCGTCATAGTGGGAAAAATAAACTTTGTAATCGGAGAACAAATTATTAATCGCGGGAAACAAATTAAGCACTGGGAAAACAAATTATTAAATTTGTTTTATAAATTAAATTAAGGAGAAATCGCAGTAATGATGAAAATGGATGCACTAATTATATAGAGAGACATGGGAAGTGTGATACCGTTGTAGAGTGGTTGATTTATTGGCATGTTTCGAAATTATGACTTTTGTAATTTGAATTTTATTTCCAGTTTCTCCTACCCAGAAGACACGACCCAGATGTCACGACCCAGATGACACGACCCAGAAGACACGACCCAGAAAACACGACCCAGAAGACACGACCCAGATGACACAACCCAGAAGACACGACCCAGAAGACACGACCCAGAAGATACGACCCAGAAGATACGACCCAGAAAACAGGTGCACACAAATTCAGAAAGCGAAGGTGCTGCACACTTCAAAAGTGAGGAAATTTTGTGTGCATGTAAAATACCAGGCACTGTTGATCACGCTGGAGTCTCTCAATTATTATTTATCTTATTACGTTAAACCACCTTAATGAATTAGTTCAATTCATTAAATGCAGTTAATGAATTCGTTCAATTCGTTAAATACACTCAATGAATTTGTTAATTGGGTAAGTCAATGTTAGCAAGTTAATTTATGAATTTAGATTTAATAGTTAATTCTTTCAAATACTCATTAGTTCACTACGCTATTTATAATCTTAGTTAGTTCAATACAATAACTGGAATTTAATAACTTGTTCATTACGTGTGATGATTGTAATTAATTACTTCATTAGATTAAACTATTCATGAATTACATCGTTACGCTAGACGGACTTAATTAATTATTGTATTACAGTAAATGGTTTTCATGAATTATTTTAATACAGTAGACGGTTTTAATCAATTATGTTTATACGGTAGGAAGTCTTACAAAATTATTGTATTACAGTAGACGGTCTTAATTAATTATTGTATCACAGTAGACGCTCTTACAAAATTATTGTATATCAGTAGACGGTATTAATTAATTATTGTATTACAGTAGACGGCGTGAGTTATTGAAAAAGCTGTAAAGTGAAAAAATAATTGTCGTAAAAGAAAACATGTTTAATATCATATTTCTAATATTTAGTCTTTATTTCACTTAATGGTTTCCAGTACAAAAGAGCGGTCTTTAGAATTTTTATGATTGAAATATTAACTACAACTACAAGTTTCAAAAACATGCAGGCCCACGCCTGAGAAACTTTTTCTACACATGGCGGAAATCACTGCAAGATTTTGGCTGAGGAATTACTCCTGAAAGATAAACTTCGACGAATGCGCACAAAACTTTCCGACAGAACTCGTCCTGAAGAATTTTTCGCTGTCCAAAATAAGGCTCCGCATAAAATACTACTCGAGGCTTGGGCTGATGAGGCCAAAGGGACCCCAGCAAGAAGAGACGATGTTTATAGACACAATTCCCCACATCTCAAATCCTAAGTTGTTGGACGTCGTCTGCCCTTGCTGCGAAGTAAGGAGGAATCTCAACGCTCGAAAGGAACAAAAGTCTTTTCCAACGCAGACGCATTAGTCTCACGACTAATTAAGTCCTGATTGCCAAGATGTTTAAAGTATTTACTGTTATTGGCAGCGAATTAAAATGTTCGCCTAACAAAAACATGGGTAAAAATCCTCTGGCGGTATGTAGAATCAGTTATTACTTGAATTAATTAAAATCTTAACAAAAGCTAACAATTATTGTACCAATCAGCATTAGTAAGCCCTGGTTAGCAGTATTCAGGTTTAGTGTGTAGGATTCAATATCATTTCATATATTCAGGATCACTTCATATGTTCAGTATCACTTTGTATATTCAGTATCCTCGTGTAGTATTCAGAATCAATTAATAGCATTCAGCTGTAGCTTCATTGATGTCACCTGAAGACATTCTTCTGAAGAAACAGTTTCATTTTTGGCATCGTGAAAGATGTCATCAGAAACAAGTTTTTTATTCTAGATGTTTTATTTTGTATTGAAAGAAAGGACTACTTAATTCCAGATTAATAAAATCAAAGAAATACGTTTCTCTTATCTTATGGCTAGTCAATATTTTAGCTAAGCCATATTAAAAACATTTCTGTTGAGTTGGATTTTTTCTATTTGCAGCCATCCTTCATAACTGAGGCAAACAACAGCACTGCGAACAGCTTTTCATGCATAACACACGATTGAATAGACTTTGATCTATTTCTGATGACACAGATAACAGTTTTGTCTATAATTGACGACACTAATAGAGTTTTGATCATTAATTATTGACGACACCGACAACAAGAAGCAACCGCTCACAATTCACACACTGACAAGCTTTCACGCAGGCTTTCAGCTCCAAGTATCAGCTGCTAATGAAGCAAGACGCTCGTCCACTACTTCTCTTTAACAATTATTCCATCAAACAATGTGCATCGGTTAAATATGAACAAAATTCTTTTTTGAAAGGGTTCCTATGTATTTTTAGATTTGAACATCCTGATTTTGGAGTGTCAGCTTGTAATTTAGCTTCTTGAAAGAGATATTCCAAACCGTTTCGAATTTTACATGAAGGGTTCAGCGGCTTCAGAATTAGAATACTCCGTTTTATGTCTTTAAAACATCGAATTATGTTTAATGCATCACTATGTGTGTACTTGATAACTAATTTAAAAATTAGGAGGGCAACAACTTATTGCTCAGTTTAATCCATGAAAGTCTATCCAATGTTAAAAATACTAATATTTCCATGTCCTTATTTTTTTAGATTCTCCAGTGTTGTCTTATGAACAATATTTCTAGGCCCGGCATTGTCTCATGCTGGCTGGTTGCGAGATGTAGAGCTGACTTGGAATGTTTAGATGAGGCTAGTCAAAGGTCTGGGATATTGAAGGGTTGGGAACCTCGTCATTCGTAAGGCCCCAAATTCCAATAGCAGGTTACCCTCCCAGTTGCAGGCCAAATAGCATGAATTCTATCTGACTGGAATTCAAAACTACTTAGCTGTTAAAAAACCTAAGATTAGCGCAGGCAATAAGACGTACACAAGCCTTGGATATCTGTGTAAAATAGTTGATGCCACATGTCTATTTCATAGGCGAAAGAACTGAGAATCCTCCTTTTTTGTATGTAAGTAATATCTCTCATGCCAGTTGTGTTAACCTGTATTAAAACATCGTCTGAGATGTACACACAGTTCCGAGTAAAACAGACCTGTATTAATACACTGCATCTACCACACACTCTATTTCTACTTAACTCAGTTCGATACACGCTTATGAGCGCCATATAAAATTTGCAAGACATCAAACGGGAACGAACGTCACTGTGTACTCACTCTTGATACGCGCCCTAATGCACTGAAATCTTGTATAAAAACGTCAGTGTTCAGCACGTAGTTGGAAAAAAATTGTTGCATAACTGCAACCGAAAGACACCAAAAATAATTACGATCGCAATCGCAACCGCAACTATCGAGTAACAAGACTACTTAAAAATATTGAGCGTGTACAGCTCACACGGAAACACTAATGAATAATTCTCCAAAGAAGGAATATTTTCGGCTCAAAGAGGGATTGCGATAAGTCACAGAATTTTAAATCGTTTACAGCTTGCTGAGCTTAGATCCTATTTTGTTCTCGTTGACAATCACTTTTTCCTATATTTTAGTTTCAGTTGGGTAGTGTTGGGAATTACTCCATAAGGAAACATTAAAACTCTGTACTCAGCTGTTTAAGTACATTCAAATGACCTGGTTTACCAATGATTCCTTTTCAGAAATACAAGCATTTCGAAGACGAGCCCGTTTAGGTCTCAGTATTTCTTTACCTAACGAAAAAAGCCTTTCAACTGCAGCACTTTAGGGATTAGAAGTATTGAACTTTATGAAGCACGAAATAAAGTTATTGTTGGGAAACATGTTAGGATAAATGGCTGGATGCTGGGGCTGATTAATAACAGGCCATTTCAATCATTCCTTTATTTCATTTGACGTATCTTTTTTCTTGTTGGTATATTCATCATTTTTGGATGGAGAGCAGCACTCAGTTTCTGTGTTGCTGCTCTTGGAAGACATGGTAGAGATACTCTTGATTTCTAAGGCGATTTTATTTATTTATTAGTTATTCAAGTTATTATTCATTTTCATTTATGATTTTTTAAAATATTTTTTTTCAACTTATACTTTTCAAAGTTACTGTTGCGACTTAAGGTGAAATTTGCTCGGAATAGTTGCGCTGCAACCCAATTCGCAACTCTTCAAAAATAGTTGCGACGCAACAGCAATCGCGACTAAAAAAGTTGCGATTGCAGTTGCGATGCAACTGCCCAAAACTGAAAAATGTGACGGTCTTGTGAACAAAAATATGTTTATATAGTTACCCTTCATAAGCGCATTGACGTCACGATCACCAACAGGACAATATAACTCCAAGAGGCAATTGAAAAAATCGAATCCTTAACACGTAAAGCAATTAAGAAAAGCAAAATTCGCTTTTCATCTTAGAAAATCTTTTCCGTCACAGTTACTGTCAAGGACAATATTAAAGGAGCAGTTCGAAAAATTACCTTTTACTTTATGTTTTTCTGGCATGACTTTTAGAAGACCATCGGAGGCACTAAAGAATGCTAAAGACCTCCATCTTGTTAGGCTGCTCAAAACTGCGGGTTACGAGAGACTTCAAACGAGGTCCGCACTCGAAAATTTAGTCGCTCTTTCCAAAAGTTGAGGCTCAAGATAAGTACTAGAAACATGAAGGGTCATTAACGCGCGTGTGTGTTTTGTTAAGCTATATACACTTTGCAGATCTTGATGATTCAAATTATGAATCTCCATTTCGAAGAAACATTTCTGAAAGTTAAAATTTGAAAGATATTTGGAGGACGTGCCAGATTTCTGCAGTGTAATTGTTGTGCTATAATTTATTTAAAGTTTAGATTGTTGGGATTCAGTTCTGGAAAATCCAGGGAGTTTTCCGTCAGTACTCGATGGAATAACAGAACAGGAAGCAAATGAGCTCCGACGGTGTGCTGAGTTTATATTGAGAGCTCTGGTTATATGTATCTATGTATCTATTGGTGTGCATTCATTATGTGGAAAAACAATCTATATTTTTTATATTTCATTATTGTACAATTGATAGACTATTGGCTGTAATGCACAGTAAAGAAGAGCTCCAAGTTCATCTACAAAGTCTGAACTAGACATCAGATCCGTTTGGATTAGAATAGAAGGTGAGTTCACCCTGTTTTTTTATTTCTATTGGTTACTTTCTATATCCCTAAAAATTTGGAAGTGCGTTTTATTGACTTTTTATTTTCGTTTGGCTCCTCATAAAATATCTTGATGCAAAGGTTAGGTTGAATAAAAAGCCCTGCCTGCTGAAATGAGGTGTCGTGATTGCTGTTAGAATTTCTTCATTAATCGACATTTATAGATAACCGAACAATCAGCGGGCACACATTTTATAGAATTATGGGAACAATCCGTAAGAATTTGTAATTAGAAAATGGATGCATGCAATGCATTTAGCTACACCAGGGGATTTTCTAGAACATGTTTTAAAAAATTGACGTTCTTATGCTTCTTGCTTTCATTCAGCACTTCTCTAAGGGACCAGAGAGAAGATACTTTGAATCCCCATTCTCTACAATAAAATATCAAATGAAAAAATGCATAAGGTACTGGTAATGATTTTTTGTCCTTATGAGTTAAATGATCCATTACGTGTCTGGAAAATAAATGATGTATGATACTAATTACAGAGGTGCCTCGGTTTGCGGTATGAATTCGCTCCACAGATCTTCCATAATCAGAAAATTTCTAACGGGGATTAAATGTTTCCATAAAAAGCGGAGGAGATTGAAAAAAATCCGCTTCCATTACAAAATAAGTATTCAAAAATTCCCTTGGAACATTTCAAACACATGAAATATCAATTTTCGTAGAACAATAAGTAAGAAATTATACAAACGAAATTGAACAAAAATGGCTTCATTGACATACTGTACATTTGATGAGTTTTTTGGCGTATGGAAGATGGTTAGAAGGAGATGGATGCAAGGAGGGGAGAGGAGGACTAGTGTTTGGTCCCGTTCCATTAGCACGTCTGGGAGATTTTTTCAGGCCATGTATCATGTCTTCTACGTTTTAATGAACTTGGGCCTCTTATTAGCTCACTTGATCTCCGTCAGAATATATTTCTGCCTATTCTTTGATATTATCCTGCAGTCAGACTTCACGCAATCGTTTAAATTGTTCATAGCACGTGTTGCTACTGCTCTTTTGAGATGATTTTTTCCCAAAATCTTACACTTGTTCCAAAGCTCAGGAATTTTTTTTTCTCTAATGAAGGAGGGATATCCATTCCCAATTTTTCCTCCTAACGAAAGTTCAACTGTCTGTTTTTGGTACTCCTGCTGTAGGCACTGCAGTTTTTCGGCCATCAGTTCGTCTCTGTGCTCCTCTAAGTTAATGCATCCACCTCCAAGCTCAAAGACTTGCACAGCGACGCAATTTCCTTGGCAATAGGTGCATCAGATTCATCCTCGGATTCCTAAAGTCCCGCCTTGGAGCGCAATCGGGCCGCAAATTTCTCCAAGATTTCCAAGATTTCTCAGCTCATGGTTCTCTGAAGCACTCCATTTCAGACGTCATCAATGAGTTTGATACAGCTAAGGATATTGAAAACGTCTTTCCAAGACTCTTTGAGGGTGAGTTCAGTATCTGGAATCCCTTCGAAGCAACGTTAGAAACTTACTTCGAGGATAGTCAGATCAGTCATTAATGACTTGCTGGTTCATGGGCTGGACTACATGAGTCGTCTTAGGTGAAACAAACTTGATTTTTCCGAAGGAGAGTTTCTTAAGCAACGGGTTTTCTAAACATAGTGGATGAGGAGGAGCATTATCGAGGGTGAACACAGCTCTTAGCAGTAACTTTCGGTACAAACAATATTTTGTGGTGTAAGAGTCAACGCAGTGAAAAATTGCTTTGTTATCCACGCTCTGCTGTTAGCCCTGCATGAAACTGTACAATTGCATTCTAAACTTTTTAAAAACCATTAAATTTTCAATGTTATAAGCAACTAAGAGGTTAATTTTGCAGTTGCCACTTCTGTTACTGTCAACACAAGAGTTAGCTTATCTCATAAGGTTGTGCCTAGGTAACACCTCTTATTTCCTTCGTTCTACGTATAGGTTCTATTCATTATTCTCATCCTGAAAAGTCGGGTATCACCGCTGTTCAGAAATTACTGATTTATGTATCTCACACTGTTCACAAAGTTGTTGAACTTTTTAACGCTTCGTTTGACTGCCTGCTGTGTCCGAGCGAGTAGACTGGCCACTTCTCTACAACTCTACAGACACCATTGTTGCAATCAAACTTATGAAACCAGCCTCTACCGGTTTCTGTTGAAATGCTACGTATTCTGCGTAGCATTCCTAAACGATTACAAAAGACACTTCTGTAATCAGTTTTTCATCGAGAAAATGAAACCAATTTGATTGAACCTAATATATAAAGACACGCATGTATGAATACGATGCAAAACCGCTCGCGATTCACCGTTCAAAATCTTTCTGTAGGAGTGAGGCCGAATTTTCCTCTTCACAAGTCACCGTTATTTGGAAAGATATTACGTTACACTGACTATCTTCAATTTTATGGCCTTGGCTTCGAGCCCATGTTGCAACAAATGGTTTTATTCGTTAATTAAAGTTTTTTTTTTCAGTAAAGAGGATTATGAGGCAGTTACGCTGAGCTTAATTATTAACTTAGCAAATTTAGCTTAAGCGGAATTTGTCAAGCTTTTAGAGATTCATTTTTCGCAATGACCAAGTATGATGCATAAACAACATTTGAGGAACCTGAAGAATTGTGTCATTCATTGCACCTCTGCTAGAATAATCTTTTTACTGACACAAAGGCTGAGCTTTTCAGAAGTTAACGACTTTCTTTGAGAATATCCAGGCAAGACTTTAGCTTGCAACTATCATTTTGGAGCACCAAATTAAATTGGTGCAATGTCCAAATATTGAAATTGCAACGCATCTACAATCTACAGTACTTCACTAGATGTCCGTCAAGTGGAACGATTTTATAACATGTGTGGTAGATACAGAACTTGGTCGTATAATGCTATTCAGAATTGGGTTCGCTGTATATTGTTCTCCTTGAAGTGTCTGTTGTATTATTCTTGAAGAACAGGACACACAATACAAACAAGGTATACCTTGTCACACTGTGCTTCTATGTACAATGTAAATATATTACCGAAAATCAGGTTAACAATTCAAGCACAGAAAATAACAATTTCAAAGTACCCCTAATTTACCTCGGCAAAATACGTTTTTCATAAATGTTGGGAAAACAAATTTGTCTACATTAAAAAACAAATTTACCATTATTGATAAGCGAAAAATTTTTGGTGTGAGTTGCAAAAATTGGCAGCTTTAGTAGAAAACTATTGAGCAATAATTATTGAGTCGTTATAATCATAAATAAAGCTAAAAATAAAGTTGAAGATAGTTATTTACAAAAATTTTTTTTTCACAAGTGCTCCATGGATTCCTAACATCGTGAGCAGCTCGCAGACTGTGTAAGATGTATCTTCACCATCGTACTTCTACATCAGAGACTTATGATATAACTCCGTTATTAGAATATAGTTCCCACAAGCTGCATACCCCTACCGCTTATTCATCTTTCTCTTCAGTGCGCGAACAGACATAAAGTAATGTTTGAACGAACCTCATTTTCTCTGCAGTACTCAATTCAACGATTTACTAGCAAAATGTTGCATCTCAGTCATGTTGCTGTCGAGATAATCAGTACATGGTGTTCCCTGACATCTGGCTGTATAAGGGCGGGTGTTATGAGGCAAGATTACTCAGAGACGAACCCTTTACTACTTCATGGACATGCTCACGACGACCTGCTGAGGTTCCCTAATTACTATGCTTCCAACGTTATGCTGTCGCAATAAAACTACTGCCAAGACTCGATTTGTTTCATTATTCAAAGTGCGTGGTAGCATTTCGGGAGTTGTTCCTTTGAGAACGCTGTCTCGAGAGAGCACGGAAAGGATGCTTTAAATAATACTTCTTAACTTCATTTCTCAATGAATTAATTAGTATAATACATTTTCAGGGTAACTGTGTGCAAATTATTGATCAGGTGTACGAAGTGTTATTGAAACGAAATATCAATTTCTAATAATACCATGTAGTTCGGTAAAACAAGTAAGAGTTTCAAGGAATATTAAAATTAAGTATTACTTGTCCGAAGATGAGTTGATTAAGTCCGGCTGACATGAAATGTTTTTTGAAAAACTGAGATTCAGCGAATCAGCAGATTTATCAAACCACTAGACCACTAATAATAATAGATCCCGCTGCCGACATGGTTGACGCGGCTAGAAATACGGCATGGGACTTGGGTAAACAACCGAATAATTATCGAAGTAATTATCCGACCCAAGAATGGGCCAGAAGGTTCGTTCCTATAGCCTCATTCTATTCTATTCTAATAATTAAACTTAAGTGCCTGACTGTGTTCTATCTTTACTGCACCAGGTACCACAGGTGGGCGATATCTTTAGATACATGTGGATTACTGCGAAACATTTAACGCGGCATAAAAATATGAATATATTCCATGTTCTACATAGTGGTTGAGTTTTCGGTTATATTCTTACGAAGTAAAATATTGTAGAATATTTTATTCAAATTCATGGAAAGAGATTAAAACTAATTTGTACTCGAAATGATTGTGAGTCTGGCTGTAAAAATTTATACCTAATTTTATGATTATGTTCAGTTGAAGAATCGTGCAGGCATGCAATGGATTGAGAAACAAATGTAAAAAGAAAATGAAGCTCTAATAGTTTTTTCACTTCTGTCGTTGGTCGTAGGCTTGATTTTATGTACAAGTGCTTTGTTTATTCAAACATAGTTACATAAACAAAGAAACAGTATTTGGATAAATGTAGATAATTACTGACATTTACGCATCTGTTTTTGAAGGTCATTATTTAACCTACACTCATACTTTTTTACGATTTTTATATTAATATAAATTCAAGAATTAACGAATATACACATTTTGCAAATCTAGCATTTCTTCAAAATTTTTTTTAAGTAAACCTGACAAGAGATGAAAATGAGTTCATGACGTCTCTTTACTTTAGCTATTTTTCACAAAAGCACATGAAAAAGAGACAGGGAGAGGTTTTACATCGTCGTAACTAAAAAACAGTCTTCGTGCGCTAAAACATTTATTTTCTCTTTTTGATTTAATTAAATCTTTTAAAGTATGTGATGTTCGTGAGTAAACATACACGGAAATACCACTTCAATGATCTTTTCAAATTAATTTAATTGATTAGTTTTAAAGGCATGAAGGTTGAGAGATTTTAAATTTATTGTTTCATTAAACAATTGTAGAAGAAAAAGAGTCAGATACCCTTGAACATCATCCAGCATGTAAGGTTAATGTGTCCATCTATTCACGAGCCTAAGTCATAATTAAATGATTTTCTAGGCAACGTTTTCAGGAAGAGCGGTAAAGAGTTCCAATTGAGTGGTTGTTAACGCGATCTTTAGAACACGGGCGGCCATAGACATGAATGATTTCTTTACAGGAATATATTGCCTCGGCTTACGCTGCTTTCTTCAGCTGAAGAGAAAAGATCTTATTTGCATGTTTTGTATTCATGCTTGTTATCATCCAATGTGTTTTATTGATTCTATTTCTGGTATATGCAGTACAAAGAGGCTGGGGTTTGAGAAGCAGCTGTGGTTTTCCTTCTTTGCAGTAGAAGGCGTAGATGTTGAATACAAAAGAAAATATTTGATATATGCAAGCTAAGTTCATAGAAAGTGACAAAGTGGACAAAAAATTCTTTAGAGGCAGAAAATTGACTAAATAACCTCATGAAGTTGAAGCCTTTTAGTTAAGAGAACAACTGACATATATAACTTGTACAGGGATATCTTGTAGTATAATATGTATTAGACAAGTAAATTACAATATTTCAATAAAATTAAAATGTAGCAACAAATTTTCGAAGGCACAATTTAGGAAATTAGTGAGTTGCCACATAGGACATGATTGATACGAGTAATTGATTATTTCTGGCAGAAATTGACATTTTGGTTGAGTGAGTGTGACCAAATCCATCGTCAAAATTGAAATGTGAGTATAACTCTCATGTTCTTGAATTTCATTTAGATTTATGTATTCTACGATAAAGGAAGAGAAATTAAAGTTGAAACGCTACAATCTGTACAATGTAGTATAGCGCTATATCTGGAGTGAATTAGCATCAATAAATATGATTAAATTGGTAGATATTACGAATGCAGAAACTCAGTTCATAGGACGCATGAATCAAGAATGTCGTCTTAACGATCCATCATAAAAGTTTCATGTTCAAGCTTCTGAAATGAAACAATGAAGCCAGTGAAACAAGTGGAATTATAATAAAGGTTGTGTGGAAATGAACTGCCATTCTGAGGCATAATTAAAGCAAAACCAAATAAAAAAGCAGGGAACGAAACCTGTGATTTTTTTCTCAAAATGTGCATATGTTATAATTTTATTATTGCTGCTATGTTTTAAAAAAAATATTTTTGATCTTTTCTAGATTTCAGTTGCACATACATATTAGACAGACAAATGGATCAGTTTGTGCTGCATCCTGCATAAAAGGTAGTTAAATCTCAGGGCTGTTTCCGTAGACTTTTCTTTGTTTTAGAAGTAAGTTTCTCTCTGTACATTTTAGTAGGTGATGCAAGTACGAAGAATGGTACGTGATGTATTAAGACTAATTAAGTATTTACGGTATGGATATTTTTGATGTTTCAAGTATTCACATTGTGGGTTTTTGTGATGTATTAAGTATTCTCTATGTGGCTTTTAGTGATGTATTGAGTATTCGTGATGTGGCTTTTTGTGATGTATTAAGTATTCCCGATGTGGTCTTTATTTGTAAACTTTAGACCTTAAGAATCTGGGGCTTAGTTTTGAGGATCGAATGGCTCAAACACAGGCTAGAAATTTTGATGTTTCTACCCATATTCTTTAAAAAAAATTGATCGCCAAAGTTACATAAGGGAATAAAGAGAATGAGTACAACGAAAAACAATCAAAATAATGATATATTGGCGGCAAAGATTTTTAGTACATAAGAAAGGGTGTGAGTAGCAATGCAGAACCATTTGAATTATTCTCAATGCATTCCTTAACTAAATTTTAAATATTAATAGATGATTTAACCAAATCTGAGTATGGGTAATTTTAAGTAAATCTTGTTGGATGCAAAATGAAATTTTTAAAGCCGTTGCTCCCGTACAAAGATATTCCCCATTCTTGTATTTGAAAAAGAGACATCTTACCAATAATAATTTGACGCCATATTGAATGATTGGATAACAATAGACCATTTTTTATTGCAATTTTTAACGCTAAGGTAGCAACATCTGCACATTTTTCTGAGCGAAACAAAGTTTTCTGATTCTACTCTGAAGCATTTAAATCGTTATCTTTTGAAAAGTAAAACCTGAATTAGTATTTTAAACCTGATGTCTTATATTTATGTACGTATGTAGTTTCTTACAACTCCTATAATCACGAAAAATTCACGTCCTGTGTTTTTACTTTACCGCAATAAAATTGTGATTATTGTAGCTAAACCAACAATTTTGTCAATAATCTATACGAGTATATCTGTGACAATGCTTCTCACGTTTCAAAGCCATAATTATGTATTTCGTTGTACCTCTTTTCTGACATCGATATGAAGAACGAACATGACGCATACTACAGCCTCTGTCAAACTCCTTGCAGAAATTTCCTCCCGCTTCCCGTGAGTATTGATGAACAAATCACGACATAAGGTTCTTACCTATTTAAAAGATCTGTCATCGTCCGAGGTGTGATTTTCCCTTATTCATGGTTTTAGTCGTGCATATTGTGCTTCACGGTATATGAGTTCTGCCTACAGAACACTTCACGTGAACATCGTTGCAATCACTGAACGTATGTATATTGGTTCTCCTCTTCGTTGTAGCACATGAAGGCGTGATAAAAATAGTTCCTGTATTTAAGTAGTTATCATCGACAACTTTGTTTTCACAACTTTTATTCTGCCAATGTGGGCTACCGCATCCTGGAATGTTTATGAGTTGAAGTTCTCTTTTAAAGACATGAAGCGTACGATCTTTAAAAATGATTAGCTGCAATTTTTTTGTTTGTCTTCCGTTTTATTAACGTATTGTTTCCCATTAATGTTTTCGTACCAGGTTTCAAAATACTCATTTAAGTTTTTTCCAGATTATTTGTTGAGGATGAGTGTATGCTGGAAGCTCTTAAATTTATTATCGCAAAATTTTCCTCCATTGCATTCATTATTGATTTATCGTAAAATTTTCTTCAGTATAGCGGTTGAAACATTTCAAATGATCACTGAAACTGCAATGAAATTACCATTTATTTTCCAGTGCTTTGGCTGGATGCTTCGCCCATATTAAGGAAAGTCCTAAAATTGGAGAAAACACTCAAGTGAATGTATCATGACACAAAAAAATTTGGGCCTCGAAACTTTCCTTTTTGAAATGAAGCAAACTTGCTAAAATGAAAAAAGTTGCATCGTAGTATTGAGGAGCTACAACAATTTTTCCTCACCTTCATGTCTGATAGGGACTGCTTATGTCTGGAATTGCAGCATAAAAACAATGAAATTGCCAGTGAACTTTCACCATTTCTCAAATAAATTCCTTTAATTCATTATGTGCAGCGTGGTGGACCCTGTTTCTACAGTTCGTCATATTTCTGGAGAGGAATTGTTAGAGGTATTATTGAAGTCATTCAACGGAGGAGATATGTCAGGTCAAAGCATCTGGGCGAAGTCTCCACAAAGTTTAAAAACTTTGCCCTCAAGACTGAAGCAACTCCTTGATATTGCAAAAGTTTTGCCGCTAGAGCATCGACGAGTTGACGGTCGTTCATCACGTCTTAGATCGTCGTGGAGTTTACTGCATAAGGAGTTTTATATGAAATGAATAAATCTTTAGGTATGGTATACACACAAGTAATAGATACTTATCTTTCAATGTTAGGGGTGAAGAGATGTCAAAATATGCAGTGAAAACCTCTGAAAAAGTCGAAACTGACTCTACATGTTAAAGAAATAGGATTAATTGCTGGAAGTTTGCGTAATTTAAGTCATATAAGAGAGTAATTTCAATCATAAAATACAGTATATTTGAGTAAAAGATGCTTCAACACTCCCAAGAATTTTGCCAATATAACTAGGAATGCGTGCCCAAGTATATATGCATATGTATGTTAGCTCAAAATGAATTTTCTAATTATTCCCTGGTTTGTGGCCTTCATTCTTATATTCAAGGTTCTTATAGGGATGATTTTCCAGATGCAAATGAGGTGAAGCCTGCCTTCTTAGTTATTTTTCCAGATGTAGATGATGGGAAGCCTGCCTTCTTAGTTATTTTTCCAGATGTAGATGATGGGAAGCCGGCCTTCTTAGTTATTTTTCCAGATGTAGATGATGGGAAGCCTGCCTTCTTAGTTATTTTTCCAGATGTAGATGATGGGAAGCCGGCCTTCTTAGTTATTTTTCCAGATGTAGATGATGGGAAGCCTGCCTTCTTAGTTATTTTTCCAGATGTAGATGATGGGAAACCGGCCTTCTTAGTTATTTTTCCAGATGTAGATGATGGGAAGCCTGCCTTCTGAGTTATTTTTGTGTGCGACTGTCATAAGTCGAAATCAGGAAGGTCTTGCTCTATCAGTACGGGCCAAGGGCCGCCACTAAAGGCCCATGGAGGGAAACCATTGCTGTCTTTCAGTTTTTCATTCAGCTCATTAAAAGGCTCTAGTCTGGATTTTCTGAAGTTCTAAGAATTTTGATCAAAACATCATCGAAGAAACTTGAAATTTTGGTAAATTATTAGCGATAAAATTTGTTACATAGGCAGCGTGGTTCATAAAACATGGATTTTAGTTGCAGAATCTACAAATTCGGCCAAAACACTCAAATGAAAATTCCTCCCTGGTTAGCTTGGTTCCTAAGTTAAAGATTTCAGTTGTAATGTAACCTCTAGCTGTGCTTATACTTTTTCCACATGAACCGATGAGAAATGATGAAGATGATACATATTTCAATTCTTTTTTTACATGAAAATAAATGTATTACGAAGTCACAATTACGGATTTTACGTAGACTTATGGAAGAAACTTAAAATACAGGAAGACGGTTTCATACATAGCTCATAAGTTTGATTCAAAAGTTGTGTGTCAAAATTTCATTTGAAGTTTGTTAATATTGCCGATAGAAATCATTGCGATGTATTCGTGAACAATCTGGGGACATTTGTTGATATTTTACCAATGTTGAAACTATCAGATAAAATGCTTAGCCTATCTGACACCAGTTCTTGTAAAAATTTACAAAGAATCCATTCAGTTACTTAGTCAAAAAGAAAACTGGTTAGAATAATTTTCTCAGCTACAATTACTTCGCGACTGAACAATCAGGAAAGGAAGAAATTGCCACACCATTCGAGCCAACAGCAATAAAACAAGACATTTCCACACATCCATTTTCAAAGTTTATCCTACTCAAGAAAATGATGAATAAGTTTTCGGAAGAAAATACAATAGGAAAATGGATCAGGAGGTTACAATATCATTCAAACTTAGAGCTGAAGAGATCAAACAAATAAGATCTGACACAATTTATGACGAAATTTTGCGATGTCGGTGCCAATTACAGTGAAAGATGAGCATTAAAATAGTCTGTTAGACCTTGAAGGCTCCTTGTTGCTACAGGACAGGAACGTAGAAGGTTAAAGAGAATGGATATCATTGAAGATAATGCGAAAAAATAATCCTGGAGAAAGTTTGTACTCAGATAAGAGAACTTTCCTAAGGATGAGCGCATAAATCGATACGTGATCGTATTCCAACTTCAGTTGCTCATGAGAGAGACAAAAATGTCATTTTAGTTGATGGTTAATCAAGTAACAATTCGTACTGGGATTTTGAAGAGCAATTCTTCATTCTTCTAGCTGAAAGTAGAGATCAGTAACGTTAAAAACTCGATTTTTATAAGGTGTACCTAATATTTTCTGATATAGAAGTGTTCACAGCTTAATCTAATCTTGGGACACATATGATTTTGCAAAGTACTTTAGACTGTCTCAACATTTTATCTCATTTGTAGGGTTAAATCCCAGTCAGTTCGACGGAATTCTTACTGGTGGACTTGTTCAATCAATTTTTTTGAGTGAATAAGCCAAAAAAGCGTGAAAAGTGCTAGCAGTCTCATTTCTCTAAGCATAAAAATATTTAAATACATTCTCTTCTTAACTGCTTCGGTTCTGTTTATAAAAGAAATATTTTAAGCAACTTGGAATCATATGAAACTTTGACTGGAGCTGTGAATTAGAGCTGATTGATTAAAATATCCTTTTTAGTTCAGTATAGTCATTTTAATTGCTTTTAATTGGACATAGTAAGTATTTAACCAAAGTTAAAAACATGAATAAGAAAACAGTATAGAAGTCAAAATTACAAATAAGTAAAAATAAATTTATTCGACAACATGTTACTCGTACATTATCAACATGACACAAACCTTCTATTTAGTAGTCATGTCAAGTATAAATGAATTAGTGTCATGTCTAATAATGTTTAATGAAAACATCTGATAGTGAACTGTGAACGTTTATCACCATCATATTTTCTCTCTATTTACGTGTAGTATTTTCTTGAGAAATAAAGGTCTTTAAAAAAATTCATTTCGTCAAACTTTGTGCCAGTGTTCACAAACACAAAACTACCCAAGCTGTGAAAGCTTCTGAATTTAAACTTTTGCATCACTCGTCTTCTGTTTGAGAAAACTTATTCATTAAACTTGCGCATCTCATTTGCATTTCCATAAGAAAGCTCTCATTTGACGCTACTTTGTTCGGCTGCCATCTTTCCAACCACGAAGTTCATCTTGAGATGGAATAGACGAATACAAATTTTCCCTGGAAAGATTGCATTCCTAAGCTTGAAGCTATCGTGCGTTGATCCTGAGTATAGCTCAAAACAATCTGCAAAGTTCTTTGTTGTAGTTTTTCTATCAAGAGACTTTCTGGGATTGGGCGTACGTTTCGAAAGAAGTTTTAAAGTTTGTTCGTTATCGATAGAACTTGCAAGGAAGTTAGTGTGATATTCTGTGAAAAGTTTGATCAAACGTATCTGTTTTTGTCTGCCCTTTGACATCAGTTGGAGTTAATTTTTTAATCCTATCATGGATGGAGCCAAACTTTCTCACATCATTTAGATTTTTAGCATTCTAGTGGAAAAAATAGTTTACAAAAAATTTAATGTCTATTAGGCTAGGATGACAAATGTGCCGAAGACAAATCAAGTTACAAGTATCGAATTTATATTAAAATTATTCGATAAGTGTTATTCTAACTTTGAATAAATGTTCAACGATTGCTTCCAAAGCAAAACCAGAGTTCAATTGTGCCGAAACACAGTATTTTGACATGGAACAGTTCCAGTAATTTTTAGAACACGGAAGTCTTCAGTTTCTTTAACATAGAGGAGTGCAGAATTGTTTACCAGTCTAATACAGTTAAGCTGACGTATGAAATAGTGAAAATCGAGACTTCTCAAATTTCAATTCAGATATTTTTAGTCTCTTGCGCAGTAGCTGTGTCAGGTTGCGCCGTGCTAAAAATACCAGCGAGAGGGAAGATAGAAATTGGAGATCCGATTCTCGGTCAAATAAATGTTTGTAGAAAATTCTTTGCACCTGTATTGAATGATATTAATAATTTGCCTGAATCACCACGTTCATGAATGTTTCACATATCAGTTTAGATAGGAAATGAGTTTTGCCAAGAACATATCAATTAAACCCACTGGCGATGCGGGGGTTTATCAAAATATCATTAAAAAAAACCATGTTCTTAGATAGCGGACTACTAAATTCTCTGAGGAAAAAAGATAGGTGACATGAATAGTTATCTTGATGTGATATTTTATTTTAATTTTGAGACACGGATTTTTTGCATTATTTCGCCGTTTTTTCTGATTAACACTTCGATAAATACAACTTTCAGCATGATACATGATAATTTTGTAAGCATTAGATATCTGTGCTATTTTTTTTAAGTGGATGAGGTCTTAGAAATTTTTGATGCTTTTCTCTTGAGGATTTATTTACATGGCGCAGAGAGAATCAAGGTAAAAATATCAGGGTAGGTTGCATCAGCTGAGGATAATTTGTACTTACATACATCTTGTTGCGTTGTGTACTGACGAGTGCATCATATCGCATTCCGAACGATGAAAAAAGCACACAAGAACAAAGTCTACCTTGCAAATTAATATTGAAACGTTTTTCATTGAAGTTTCGCTATGTTTATAACTAAACTGTGATGACCAAGGTTACCTTTCAGGGCTATCACTCTTTCTAATTCATCGGTGGTGGTAGATTAAAGCAACGTTTGCCTGATACATGCTCAAAAGAAGTCATTGATGTCACTCATTCGCTGAAAATAAGCAGTGACACAAACTGATACTTGATGCAACACGTAGCTCACGAGGTTTATATGTAAGTTGCATACTGTGATCACCTGTGGACGGAAGAACACGCAATTTGCTGGCTAGTGGCCAATTAGCATGTTATGGATGTGCTCTGTTGGATATTCATAGTGAAGGCTTGTATGTTGTTGGTCATCTAGTGTCCAGAAGCCTTTAAATTTTGCATCTGGTTGTGGATTTACTTAAAATTCAGGGTTGTTAACACGTATACGAAATTAATCATACGTGAAAGTTGACTTTCTATAGTTAACGCATGAATTGTCAATGTAATTGTTGTTAACGCTAGTAGTTTACTAAGTAGGGTGATGTGGGGGCAAGTCGTACTACTAGTGGCATTATATTTGCCAAAATTCAGGTTTCGATGTCAGAGCAACTGCAATGGGTACAAAATCAACTTCAAATATTGTGTTAACTATGGCATCCACCCAAGTGGCTTTCC
>VCRD01000758.1:126864-152007 GCA_006783055.1 Trinorchestia longiramus
ACCTCGCACGAACAGCAGCGGAGCAGCGCCGTCAACAAATATGGCGGACTGTTTGGATGGATCTTCTTCATCCTCAGCGTGCGTGACGTCATCATACCGCCATTTGTTTTTTGTCAATCGCGACTGTACGGGTCGCCCCCATGTCCGACTTGCCCCCACACTACCCTATTGGAATTTCTCACTAGTTATACAGAATTTGCACCCATAAGTACATTACTTGACGGGGATATTATTTTCTGGAGCAAGCTCAATAATTCGGTGTTAATGGCTTGTTAAAGAAATTTGTTATTTCGTAAGATAATAATAAAGAATTCTAATTTGAATTAAATTTAGGTTTTTGCTATTTGAACGATGAGCAATTGAAGTGTAAAATACTGAATATATCACACATGATTTAAACTTGTTCTCGTTTGTTGCATTTTTTATAAACGGGCGTTACCGTTGCTTGTTACAATTACCTTTTGGAATATTGACTATAGAATTATCTACACAACCTGCTGATATTCTATTCCCGTGGGCCTCACGAAACATTTTTAGAGCAGGAAATGTATATAATGAAAAGAGTAAGTTTCTCACGCAGTTCCCGATTCCGTGGTCTAAAAATTGCTGCAACTCAAATTTCATGCCTCAGATCCTGCAATTCCAATTACCGCGTCTCAAGATGCAGCTACAAAGTGTTAGGTTATACAAACCTTATGGTGTAGTTTTTTCTCATTCATAATAATACGTTTGAAATGATAATGACATCTTGAAAATAATGTGGTTAAGAAATGGGTAAAGTGTTTTAATAGGAATAAAACAATTTGCCCATTCCTGCATGTAATTTAATACATTTGAGCCAACGCTGGCGCTGTTCTGTTCATTTTTCCTGGATGACTGTCATGACGCATGACTGTCTCCACTAAAATTTTGCAAGATTGATTCAATTTTTTGGTCTCCAAATGAGAGGTTTTGCCCTCGCAACAGCAAAATCTTTTTAATATTCCCGGAACAAAACACGTTTCGCCGCCACTTTGACGAAGCCCATCAAGTTATTAATTTTTAGGAGCAGCACATGTTATGCTGGTGCGCCCACCACACGTTAGCGCTGCTGTAGTTAAAATTACGTAATTCTCTCTCAAAGTCCATGTTGTCGCTAATGAGTAAAGTTATTGTCGTGATCGACGCAACCTAAACTTTTGCGTCGGAGCTTTTGAAGGACTAACTTGTTAGCGACAAATATTGGAGCAATCAATGAGGCGCAGGTCGACTACCCCTACACGATGAACATGGATGATTGTGCCTTGCAATCTGATGAACATGAATTCGTAACAATCTGATGAACATGAACATGAATGATTGTCCCTAACAATCTGATGAACATGAATGATTGTCCCTAACAATCTAATGACAGCCAGCGCTCTGTAAAACATTGCTTGTTTATCGCCTCTTGCAAAAGGTTGTCTTTTATTATTATTCTACATTAAGTGTTTGTGTTTACTTTAACTAAAGTAGTCTGATCCTATCAACAAGAAATAATTTTGAAATGTTTTAAATGCAGAATAATGACATGAATATGTCTGACACAGGGACAATATGGCGGGGACATGACTGTGTCAAACACGGGGACTATATGACGGGGACATGACTATGTCAAAAATAGGGACAATATGACAGGGACATGACTGTGTCAAAAATAGGGACAATATGACGGGGACATAACTGTGTCAAAAATAGGGACAATATGACGGGGACATGACTGTGTCAAAAATAGGAACAATATGACGGGGGCAAAATGTATTGGAATTTCCTAAGGACTGTCACATTGAGGTCACTGACAAAGTTACATTGGTTGGATATCAATGCAATGAAAATACTATTATATTATCTTAAATATTATCATTTAATTAAAGCAGCATCATTGATAGAATTGTATGGACATCAATAATTTGTATCTATATCTCTATGTACTAAGATGATCATGTTACAGATGTGGAAAAAGTGAGAAACAGGAAGAATAAAAAGTATATACTTCCAAATCGATGAAGCACGACCACGTCTGTGGAGTGCATTCACGTGCTTGCCAATTTACTCACAAAATTGCCTCGTTCTATCCGATGACCTAATTCTTCACTCAGATATTTGGGTTAGGCCAATCAGAATAACTGGAATTGAGTTGATGTTTCATATCTTCCCAAAATCTTCCCTAATTGAAAAATGCGCTGAATAAAGTTGAAACACAACTTCAATAATTATTCTGTAATGTTCGTATCAGGAGAATTGGAATATAAATATCATTGTTATTTTACGTGAGGGGAAGCACTTAGTTGAACAAAGGATAAATATTCTGCGAAATAAATTGGCAAACTTGAATGTCAGTAATAGCTTAAATTCATTACTATAGCTCTTAGCTTTAATCATGTCATGAGTCTCTATCATTGAACGCCAGCTTCCTGCTTGATTTAAAAATATTATAAATATTCTAAACGGAGCTACAGAATACAAATTAGCTCGATTAAACTCAACGAGGAGGGCTTAAAAAGCGTTCTTTAATTGAAATCGGCCGGGCAGTTTTTTATCAAGTATCGTGGAATGGAAAGTCTGCTGTGCCGGTCTGCTGGATCTACACACACCAAAGACAGTCACAGGCACTCAGGTGGGACTGACCAGTCTGTTTGCATGTACGTAATATTTTCATATGGAACTGTAGAACATGAGGTGTTTTGTGTCCAGCCCTGATCCTCATCAATGATGTGCGGAAAATTAGGACATCAGCAGTTCATGATGAGGAATTAACGTATCGTAAAACTCCCCTCCTTTGCTTCTGCTGCCATTTGTGATTGGAGATGGATGGCATTTTTACTGAAGTTTCTATTTTTTGGGGATGGCAGCTAAAAAGATTAGACAATTTATCCACATAAACTCTTTATGCAGATGACTGCGTTCTCGATAAACACAACACTGATTACTAGATGCAACTTAATCGAATAAAATAAGAGCCAGATTCAGCTTTCAGCTCTATCATGCATTTGATGGATGAAATAAAGTGAAGTCTATTAACGGTTTTATGGTGTTAAGCTCTAGCTGAGGATTTCAGTTGAATGGGACATCTAAAGCGTTTTAACACCAGTGTGTCATTTACGAAGAACCGTGTTTGCACTACTAAACAGCCTACACGTACAAGCATCGTTATCGTGAAGAGATATTGTACTTGACCTCAAAGCAACCAAGGACTGAGTAACTTCGTAATTCTGTGAAATGCCGCTTTATATAACTAATTTTCACCTTTGATAAACTGAAGCAAGCATCCACGTCATGATCTTATTTGCGACGCATAAGCACTCACTGTGTAGCGGTGCTACAGTTGCCAGCTATCATTGCGGTGCTACAGTTGCCAGCTATCATTGCAGTGCTACAGTTGCCAGCTATCATTGCGGTGCTACAGTTGCCGGCTATCATTGCAGTACTACAGTTGCCAGCTATCATTGCAGTGCTACAGTTGCCAACTATCATTGCGGTGCTACAGTTGCCGGCTATCATTGCAGTACTACAGTTGCCAGCTATCATTGCAGTGCTACAGTTGCCAGCTATCACTGCAGTGCTACAGTTGCCAGCTATCATTACGGTGCTACAGCTGCCGGCTATCATTGCAGTGCTACAGCTACCGGCTATCATTACGGTGCTACAGTTGCCAGCTATCATTGCTGTGCTACAGTTGCCGGCTATCATTACGGTGCTAAAGCTACCGGCTATCATTGCAGCAGTCCACCACCAACATCATCGAGTGTTGCAGTCCATCACACCTATTGGCTCTTCTTCTCCCTACATAGCTTCATTACGGTTCTCTGTGTCATTGAGGGTCACTGAGTCAGCAGGTGTACTGTGTCGTCAGGTGCACTGTGTCAGCAGGTGTACTGTGTCGTCAGGTGCGCTGTGTCACCAGGTGTACTGTGTCGTCAGGTGCACTGAGTCAGCAGGTGTACTGTGTCGTCAGGTGCACTGTGTCGTCAGGTGCACTGTGTCAGCAGGTGTACTGTGTCGTCAGGTGCAGTGTGTCAGCAGGTGTTCTGTGTCGTCAGGTGCACTGTGTCAGCAGGTGTACTGTGCCAGTAAATCCACCGTGCCAGAAAATACACTGTGTTAGCAGGTGCACTGTGTTAGCAGGTGCACTGTGTTAGCAGGTGCACTGTGTTAGCAGGTGCACTGTGTTAGCAGGTGCACCCTGTAACTGAATGGTAAATTGCTTGTACGTAAATTAAGTGTTACACTATGTTGCATCCACTAGTGAGATTCGATTGTGTACTATTTTTCAATCACTTAATATTGTTTTGTCTTCTAATGCTCCTCGATCATTTCATGTTGCTCTATGAGCAGATGATGAGTCATTTAATGATCTAAGATCGATAAGAAATGTTTTATGACATACAATTCCAGTCACACAAGATTATATACATATATCTTCTCAACAATTTTTTAACTTATCTGCTAGCAATATTTTTCACATTCAGTTGATTTACAAGTTTTCATGTGCTGCCTTCATATTGTTAAGCGATACAAAAATGGTTTTTCTTTTCAAATAACAAGGAATTCATGTTTCTAGTCAAATCTTGAAGACATTCTAAGAGCGTATCTCCGTCTACGCATACCAGTTCCAGTTCCTACAAGGGTTGTAGTATGTTCCAGAACAAAACATCAGTGTCTGTAGATGTCTTGTATGTTCCAGAACAAAACATCAGTGTCTGTAGATGTCTTGTATGTTCCAGAACAAAACATCAGTGTCTGTAGATGCCTTGTATGTTCCAGAACAAAACATCAGTGTCTGTAGATGCCTTGTATGTTCCAGAACAAAACATCAGTGTCTGTAGATGCCTTGAATGTTCCAGAAGAAAACATCAGTGTCTGTAGATGCCTTGTATGTTCCAGAACAAAACATCAGTGTCTGTAGATGTCTTGTATGTTCCAGAACAAAACATCAGTGTCTGTAGATGTCTTGTATGTTCCAGAACAAAACATCAGTGTCTGTAGATGCGTTGTATGTTCCAGAACAAAACATCAGTGTCTGTAAACGCTTTGAATAGTTTAGATCAAAGACACGAGCGTCAGTAAGCCTTAATATGTTCCAGAACAAAGACGCTAGCGTCTCAATATCCTCTATTTTTTCCAGAACATAGGCAGAACGTGCCTGAAAATAACCAAATATCGGTTGACTTCTTGATTAATTACAAGATAAGGCATGTTGTTTTGAAAAGTGAAGTGAAATCAATTACTTACTGAAAATTTATAGAACTTTGTAGCAAGCGCATGTCACATTTTACGTTTTACTCTCCAGAGAGCATCTGCTATATCGTGAGTGATGAACTGCTGTTTCAACTTATTCTTGAACAGTTGAGCGCTGTTTAAAATGAGTTTTAACTCATAAGCACTGTATTAACTGCATTAAACTGTAAAAGTAATGAAACATTTTGAAATTCCCCATTTCTTAGCAGTTATTTTACAGTTATATATGTCTGAAAATTATTCCATGCATGCATTCAAATTAAAGTAATCGTAATTATTAGACAATGATTTATTGTTGGGAAAAATTACAGTAACAAAAGAAACGAAGTAACATCAACAGAAGTATTATATTTGATGCAGTTCTTGCTTTGTGAAGTCGACCTTGTTTTGCTGCCCTGCCTCGAGGTGTTTACTCTATTTTTGAGTGAGTTTGTGCAGTCACTTTCGATCCAAGTCTACTCCAAAAAAAATAATAATACCATAAATGTAGAAATTTTAATAATTTATCTGAACAAAACAACGAAATTTTGACATTATCTAGCGTTATCGAAGATATTTTTTTGCCGAAATTTCTTGGTTTCATGTATGAAAGTCTCTATCTTTAATTTACTTATTCTTATTTCACGATAGCATTGAGTATAAGAAACCTACACCGTACTTCATTAACGCCTCCAAGCTAGACAGTTTGGATCAATTTTATGGGTTGACATAGCTCTTTTATTTCCTCCACACATTTACTGTTGTTTTCTTCACAAACACAGAAATTTTGATTTTGTCAGACCCTTTAACTTTACCCTAGGTTCATCAACCGGATTTTTCTATTTTTTAAGAAATTTCAAGTTGGCATTCGCGTATTCACGTTGTAATAAAGAATGTTTTTTATCAATCTTGGGTGTAAACCCACACCTTCAATAGTTGTCTGCTTATTAAGTTCATAATAACTTCAATCCATGCATTTTGATTTCCATTCTAAATTTTTCCTGCATTAACAATTAACATTAACTTTTTCTGAGCTGACCAAGCGATTAATCTTGCAAAAGACTGAATTATTTTGCGGGGGTGACATCTCTTGTGAATGTGTGCAGGCGTAGAATGCATCATTTTATTTTCAAACGCAGCTCCCATTGTCCCTCAATGCACAGAGTGACTTGCAAATATTTTACTGCAGCGGTAATCTTTTTTGTGACGATCTATGATAATTTTATTCACATTATACTCTAATCCTCTTACATGTGCTACCATTTTACAGAACTAGCATTCAGAACACTGATGAAACGTGATAAAAAGTTTTTTTTGGAGGACTAAACCATCGTGGTATGCTTTCACTGGTCCAATATAACATTAGCATTGACGTTAAAACAAATCAGTATAGCTGAATTTCTTATCTAATAACCTGAATGCTGTGTCGTGTAGTTTAAGTTCATAACGTGTTAAAGAACTGAAAATTGCTAACAGTTTTGCCAAAATCAAAATTCAACTATAAAAAACTACTTTTTGATTTACAAACATCTTTCTCATGCTGAAAAAATACACAGTAGAAGCTGGTCACGTCGACAAAATGTAAAAACAACACTTAAATTACATAGGACATCATTCAATAAATTATTTATAGACTCACAGTTTAATAAGAAAAAATAATATAAAACATATATGAGTGATGTTCTTCGGTTCCCCAATTCTTCCACAATATTCTTGTTTAGAACAAGTTGTGTTGAAACCTTGAATATAAGCAGAAATCAGTTGAACTTGAACACATGAAATCAATTGTAGGCCTGAATCGTTAAATTGGTGGCAAATAATTATTTGAAGTTGCCATTCCATATTGTATAAAATATATTTGAGTGTCGTTTCATGTATACGAGCTTTGTTCCATTGTAAGCATTCAGTACACCGGAAAAGTCAAAATAGACACACTGAGCGTTTGTGCAAATTGTATGTTATCACTCTGTATAGGTGGCTTGCTCAGAAGCCCTTCAAGGTGCCAAGGTCGGCATCGTTCTGAATGTGTCAGAGGTATTTGAAATGTTCTAAAATATTCTTTTAAAAGCTTCAGAAGAGAGAAGCTTGAAATTACTCTAATACTATTTTTCAAAGAGCGCGTGAAACTAATCTATCTAGTGTAAGCTTTGAATAAATTTCTCACAGTTTTAAAATTTAACCTTGAAATTTAGCTGGAATGATTAGTAAAACATGATCTACAGCTTCTGACATAAAAAATAGTTAATAAAAAAGATTTAATTAAAATATTTTAATAAAACAAGGGCATCTATGCGAGAACAGAAGTCGGACACTCATATAAAATGTTATGAATGTTCATTTAATGTTATTTTGTTTGGCCCTCACAAAAATGGTTCAAGTACGCAGTCTCAGTCGTCATTTCAAACAAAATTTTTCAGTCAACAAAATTCCCTAGTCATCGTTTATCCTCTTAACATTAGAGGCACTCTAGAACATCAAAAAAGTCTAAAAGATATTCAGAATAAATTGTTCTTGACTATCCACGTCACGTGCCAAATATTATTCAGTTCCTGGAATCCAAGTTTGGTTACAGACTGAATTTGAGTCGGATGTAGCACCATTGGCCCCCATACTTTCCAGACTTATCCCCTCTTGATTTCCCTTTCAAGGGTATGACGCGTATCGAGCCTTCTAACCAAGCGCTGTGGCAGAGTTGAAACATATTGAGCAGGACTTTGCAGCCAACATGAGTGAGGAGGCTGTCAGAAAGATGACAAGCCACCTTAAATAATAACAGAGCTGTGAAGGGACCAATTTGAAGTGCATTTTGAACATTTGAAGCAATAAACACAAATGTGGTAACACTGGATCCTTTTTATTAACAATATGGTGATTAAATATTTTTCATGGATGGTTGTTTTAATACCACTATCTGTAGATCATACTGTGGTCAGTTCTTTTGCTCGAGCTCCTCATGAACCCAGGAGGAAGTCAAATCAAGTTATGAGCATAATTTTATAATAGTTGAACGCAGTGTTTAAGTTTAAGATAAGAAAATTCAAAGTCATAGGCATGTGTTCCGCGACAAATTTTAATTATGTATAGAAGTTTTTTAAAAAATTAAATCACTCTGAATAGTAGCTAACGATAGAACTTTTCCATTCTAATGCACTCAATACATCTTACAAGAACCGTCTATCTACCAATTATGACAACTAAATACTAAATAAGGTATTCCTTGACATCAAGGTAAGATTTTCAATAATGAACATGTATAACTAGATAAATGGAATTAAACTTGAAATGTTGAATCATTACCTACCTACCTGGCTGTGATTGCACAATGGTAGGAAGAGCGAAGTAAGACTTAAGTAGAGCAGTAACCAGACGTGTTGTAATTCAGTTTTCATTTTATAGACACAAGATAGAAACGTTGTTTACAATTATTGTGCATTTTTGACAATTATTTATGCTCTACAACGGTTATAATTTTTGTGTAACGTCAGTCGTGTAATTATCGAGTAAAGATTGACGGATGTGAGTGTTACCTTTCCTTCTTTGATCTTCGCTCACCCCTGATTCCAGTGTGGGATATGATGCCTGTGCGTGATTATTGTTTCTATCCGTGATTCAATTTTGAAGTAAAGCAAACCAAGAATTTACCACTCTGCTCAATCTTGTTGCATTATTTTATTACATTTTAAATATCTGTTTCAAAACCTTCAAAACTATTTTACTGAAAGAAAACAATGCATGTTCGCCTAGTTAAGGTGTCAAACTAATCATCTAGCAAACAGAGAGATGTACAGGACAGCAGCTGAGCCGTCTTTGATGAATGCAATTACTTTTGAACGGTTTTCGAGTTTGACGGAGAGCAGCAGTCCAATTACAACACTCATATGTTCAACATTTCTGAGTACTGTTACTCGTGATGCAGATTCGCTCACCAGTCGACCAACCAAGCTGGTGATGCCTTCGTGTTCGGGTCATGAACTGTGTAGTGAGGAGTTCGATCCACTGCACCAGGTAGTAAGATAAAGAGAATTCGTCGCTTCTATAAATACAATAACCTCAGGACCGAGAAAACTAAGAAACTTCATATTATGTGCGTTATACACACGTATATGTATATGTATACGGGTTGAATAAAAGTCACCTGTCCCTCTGAGGTAAATATGTTTAATTAAAGCAAAATAAAATAAGGAACAAAAACTGTGTTTTTATTTCCGAAAAGTGCATGTTATACATTTTTTGCTTCTATATTCTTTCCTTAAGGATTTTTTGATATTATCTTTATTTCAGGGGAATTAAACCGACAAATGGATTAGTTCACGCTACACGCTGTATAGAAGGTAGTTAAATATTAGGACTATTTACCGTAGACTTTGCTTCGGTTTAGAGGTTGCCCCTGTACATTTTATTATAGTTCTGTAATGCAAGTATTAATGATGGAACATACTTCTCTTATATTATGAGAAAATTATCTGTTATATGAAATACTACATATTCAAGACCAAAAACCCTAATAATTTCTTACCAAAACACTCAGGTGAACACAAAGTTTTATCCATGTGAACGATTTTCGTTGTTTGAAATTTCTAAACAAGTTTTCATATTAGATGAAAAAAATTTACAAAGCCTTGGAGAACTAACGAACGTTTCATTAGAATTGAAATGTTTTTCCCCTGTGCTACAGTTTCTTTGCATCGACCACGACGCTCGTTATCTCAACTGGATACTGGGCAAATTAATATTCCGTGATGAAAGCTTCACGTTTCTTAGATCAAATAATGCTTCGCATTTCATTTTTCTCCTTCACCCTGACGGAACAAAAATGTTAAACCAATTAAGCGTGAACATGAAAACAATCATCTTCCAGAAAGCTACATGGATTTCTCTCGGACTCAAAAAACTGAGAAGAAGCAGAACGTTGAGCGTTTTTAATGAGCATTGTTGCATGCAATGAAGCATCGTGCTTCGCTACCCTAAATGTCAGTCCCTGGAACTTCTCTTTTTCACAGGAAGAGCATCAGTGAACGTGGCTTTGCGGTCAGAATTACTTGTGTCTGGCATATATGTTTTTTTTAACTTCATTGAGTATTTATAGATCAGTTTAGTTTATGTACTAGTTTTGCGTTATTTGGAAAGCTGTCTCGTTATTTAAGCTGGTGTTGCGTTATTTAGGCTGGTGTGACGTTATTTAAGCTGGTGTGGCGTTATTTAGGCTGGTATTTATTTAGGCTGGTGTGGCGTTATTTAGGCTGGTATGGTTTTATTTAAACTTTTATTTAGTTATTTAGGCTACTCTAGCAGGGCTTTCACTCACAGACCACACAGGGAGGATGGTTCTTTACATTCATGATATTCAGAACATTTGAATATGTGTTCAATTTATGCCTTTTAACAATGCATTATTGTATGGAGGTGCACACTTCGTTAAAAATGCAATCATCAGAGGAAAAAAAAATATTTCAATCCAAATTTTTGACACTCTTTGACTTACGCGGTGCGTTATGTGACCTTGTACATCAAAAAGATTTAAAAAAAATATATCATTCAAAAGTTAAACCACGGCTTAAATAAAAGAACAAGAAATATTTAATACTCATAATGAAAGATGGAAAGTCAACTGAAATCAAGTACTAATTTCGAACAGTATGGCAAAATCTAGTACTATATTAATATCGAACAGTATGGTAAAATTTAGTACTATATTAATATCGAACAGTATGGCAAAATTTAGTACTATATTAATATCGAACAGTATGGCAAAATCTAGTACTATATTAATATCGAACAGTATGGTAAAATTTAGTACTATATTAATATCGAACAGTATGGCAAAATTTAGTACTATATTAATATCGAACAGTATGGCAAAATCTAGTACTATATTAATATCGAAAGGTATGGCAAAATCTAGTACTATATTAACACCGAACAGTATAGCAAAATTTAGTACTACTGTTGAAGGTCTTTGTTCATGATAATAATACCAACACACTGAAAATAACAAGGAAAACCTAAATACGAGAAGGGGACAAACTAAAATGCTAATCAGAAACAGTGGTCTTCAGTGTGTGTTATTTTTAGTTATTTTACAATCCTGCTTTTTCTGTCGTTGGGATTCCCCATTCATTGCTCGATGAATGTTTAAAATTAATAGTTTTCAGTTTTTTATTCCATAATGTATTTTTTATGAACACATTGAAAGATGGGAACGGATATTTTGAATCTATTTTACAATTATGTGTTTTTGCGTGTTTCAACGATGCATTATGGCTGGCAAAGTAACATCCTGAAGTTAAACTTATCTTCTACAGAAATTGATGATCCTTCGAATTGGTGATACGATGCAGTTTTCTGTCATAGACTTTTTTCTTTGTGTGTCATAGAACAGAGTGTAGTTTAAATGTGATTAAATCAGCTGAGAAAGATTTTAACAACAGGACAAGCGTCCACAGGCGTCAGTTCTCATTATAATTGTTAGCTGAAAAAGCAAGCTCTAAGTCAGTATGCTCCCCTACAGTCCCATACTATGTAAGTTTAACCATATTTCGATTTTTTTTTCTATTCAACAAAGGAAAATAAATCCTTCATAAAGTATAATAGTACAAAGCCTATTCCAGGGTGAAAGCTATTAGAAACGAACGATAAAAATCAACTTATTGAATAATTATTTTACACAGCAGAAACTGCTAACATTTAGTCGTTAGTGAAGTTTCCTGGTACAGTAATTCTCCTAAATGTGTTCAGCTGTTGAGATCGTAAATCAGTTCTGAATATGACATACATTCATAAATACCAGTGACAGTTTACTACACAAGCATCACATATTAGGATAGTTGGCGAGTTTGTCATGTGAAAGTATAATGAAGGCTTGTGAGAACACCATGTAACGACATTAAGTCTCCAGGCATCTCTTAAAAAAGTGCAGCATTTGTTAAATTTTAGTTCGCTTCTTTTGTGAAGGTAATGCCAGATTGGTCGACTGGCAAGCGTAATTGCTTGCGATGCGGGAAGGCTCGGGTTCGACAACCGTCGTTGCCTTGGTCTGTTTGTGCCAGACCATCGGTGGACGAGAACATGGCCTGCAGCTGCAACGCTGGATGCCTGTAGTAGACTAGGCCTTAACCACGCTCATCAAAACGCCTATGCTAGCCTCTATTTCAAGATGCAGTACAGAGCATGAGAATTTTACCTGGAGCATCAACATTATTCTTAAGATCTTATCGATAAGCATCATCACTACTGTTGAGATGTTAACATTAAGATTTTGAAACTCCAATACATTTGTACAGCATATTCGATCAGCAATACAAAAAATTCATTTATTTCTTTGATTTCCTCAACTTCATTTTTCTACACGTGCAATCAATGCAAAAAATCATAGTTATAAAAAATCAGGAATGAAATGATTTAAAATTCTGAAATCATTACGTTTTTAAATGTACAAAAAATTGTACACACACAATAGGCAACGTTCAAAATGAGTTTCTATAAAACCAACGAAAAACCAGGTCAAGGTGTTAGCGGGTAACCCTCTACAAGTTTAGGAACTTTTCGAACATTTTTTCGTGATGCAGAAGCAAACTCTGTAATATTACAAAAGTTTTTCCAAGCAAGCAACGATCGTCCATCACATGTGCCTGATTTCGACACGGCAGACAAATTTGATCAACGAATTTCTAATAAAATGACGCTTAGAATATATGAATGAAGGGTTATGACTTTCAGAAAATTGCTTAAATTTGGTCCCATACGTACTATGGTAAGTTTAGCTAAAGGGTAGCACTTTTTGTGTAGTGTGAACATGTTCGATGGGACTGTTACTTAATCTAAATCTGATATATTAAAACCAAGCTCTATCTGCTTAAGTGTTTTGTAAGAACTCTTTTCTTTCGTAAAGTTGAACACCTTACGTAAGAAAAGCTTACATAAAGTTGAACAAGTACTTATTCCACTTTATAATAATACACGGTTTGTTTGCTTGCTTGGTCTATCTCTCTGTCACGCTCTTTAGGATTTAGATAGGAGGAAATTTGGTAGGGTTTAGATATATTGCTAGCATTGTTTCCACATGAACTATCCACTTTCTAGCCTGAATAATAATACTAATCAGACAGTCTCTCCATTCTTGAGAACAGGAGTTGTATTTTTTCGTTTACATTAAAATTAATTCTCTTACCTACTGAATATTTTTAACATTTACTGACATGCTTACAAAGAATATTGTGGGGAATTTCCAAAATTAGCAAACAATGCAGTCTTTCAATGTTTACTTGACCTTCTAACGCACAGCTATGTTGACTTGGGAGCCACATCAGTACGGTATAAAAATCTCATGACTAGGGTACGGAAATTTATTGCCTATGTTTGGGCCACATCAGACGAGGACTTGACTAACGATCTGGGACTTCTCAATACTTCCCTAGAAAAGTTTTCTAATATTGGTAAGTTTGCTCCGGTTTTGCATAGAAACCTTAAGACATAATCGTGACTTACCGAGCGTTACGTCATAACAGAGTGACCCAGTTTTAACTTTTATAGATGAATGGGCTGCAAAGAAGTTTTTTTGAAAACAGTAAAGGCTATCGAGTAATCCCATTGTAGAATAGAATATAATACGGGCACCGGAACAGGTCATGTGGTCCATTCATGGGTTGATACGGAAGTCCCATTACGTCTGAAGTTAGAGCATCAATCACACACACGCACCAGAAGCAAGGAAGGATAGAAGGAGAAGGAGGGGTAACAGTAATACTCTCAGTCATAAATTTTTATGCAATAATTACCTGACCCACATTACATAATAATTGTATGACTTTTTTACACAATAGTTCTATGATTCTTGGTACACGGTGGTTATATGAATCATGCTATGCAATAATGATACGACTATGTATCATCAACTAGTGGGATTCAATTGTTTATTATTACTCAATCACGCCATATTGTTTTGTCTTCTAATGCTCTTCGATTACTGCTTTTTGCTCCATGACCAGATAATAATAAAAAATAAAATAATAATAAAAGTCGTCATTTAATGACTACTCATCTGGAGCAAACATGTGATAATTATTAACACATTTATCACATGCCTTGTCACTCAAAACTATTATATGTCTGTTGATACACAATATTTCTATTACTCGCAGGTACACATAAATATGACTTTGCAGTATTCATAAATATGATTGTGCGGTACACTTAAGTATGACTTTGCTGTACATAACTGTGAATTGTGGTATTTTCATTCATGTAGACCTATTGCAACTGATCTTACAGTCACACTAAACTCAAAAAATTATTCTTTCTAATGCATACATTTGAGCTCTGAAGGAAATAACACCAATGTTTCATAATTCCATTAATTATTCACAGTAAAAGTCTAGGGAAATACTCCCAGTATTTTATTATTGAATCTAAGTTTATAATTTTAACTCATATTTAATTAAAAGTTTATCTGGCACTTCCAGAACGCGTTCAAATGATCATTCAATGTATTCAAGAAACAATTATTTTTTTTGGGAAAGCTATTTATGATGAGGAATTTTTCCAATCATGGTTACTTAACATAAATAACAATCATAGTTAATATAATTACTCACTATTGCGAACACACTTTCACTTCGAAATTAAAATATTTCTTGGTTCGCTATTATCTCGGGGGCACAAAATAAATTTTCATTCATATGAATAAAATTCAACAATGCTGTGGCTTGAGGCAATTATTCACGAATTAAAGTGAGCCTAAAAGGGCGACTAGCTCTGTTGCAGCACAGGCTCAAAATTGTGTCTAAAATTACTCGAGTATTCTCGCTATATATGGTCACTGTATTTTAAAAAGGATAGAAAATTAATTATTTTCACAGAATAACTGTGGAAAGAACTTGAAGTGTTAGGTAAATTTTATATTAATTGTTCATTTATGTTTTCATAATACCGAAAAAAACATATGAAATAAAGTACTAGCTTACATAGCGTCTGATGCCTTTAAATGTCTCTATGTTCCGTGTCTTCGCCTCAGTATATCTGACTGATTTATTAACCAATCACGTATTTTTAGACTGCTCTGAACAAAAGAAATAATATTAAAATTAGATCATATCGTATTTGACTGTTAGAATAATGTCAGGATTTAGAGCTTTGTTTGACTGCCGCGAAAATTAAATCCGCACCACGTTCGAAAATAGGGAATTACTCGACTCGTTATCGAATGTTGCTCATTCTCATCAATAATATGAACAATTCTTGCTCTTCCTTCGACACCATTAACTTCTGTGAACATCTGCGTGAGGAGGTGGAGGCTTCCAGGCATGAGACGAGGTCAATGAAAATAAGCCTGTTTGCGTGAACTTGAGCTACTAAAAAACTTGTGAGGAACAATGCTTGTCGGTCTGTGTATTGAAGGTAAGAGGTTATCTTAAGAGGATATGCCTTATTGGTTCCTCCTACTCGTATTGAAATTCATTGATCTCTCCCACTTAACTTGAAATTCGTTCCTCAATTACTCGCCTCGTGAGCATTTCAGTAGCTTCGTAAATTTGGTCATGGCTCCTACGGTGTAGTTGCGGTAGACAAAAGATTTTTCTGAAGAAAGCTCCTGTAAAGTTAAATCCTTCCAAATGCATGTTTGAAAATATCTAAGGTAGCGAGGGTCTTCTTACTTCCTGGTTAAATGTTGTAAATGCCATCAAGAATTCAAAAGTACTTCTTATTTATGAAATGGAATAGATTGTGTTACATTTGTAGCACACTTTCTTCAGCGTGGTTACTTGAAAACATGTTTCAACACGGACTTGTTCACAACAACTTGCCAAGTGGCTCAACTTTGAGAGGTTTATCAAATGCTGTTCATTACAAACGGTTCAAAGTTCATACTACCTCCTTTTCGGGCAGATCTATGATAGTTTAATATCTGCAATTAATTACATTTTCTAATCAAAATAATTTTTCTGCGCATCGTTTCACAATCCCTTTCTATTTTAATTTTTTTCTTTGGTGTAAATTGACTTAACCATTACTCGTCATGGGAACAAGACGCAATAATACACAGATAGTACCACCTACGACGAATTCTGGTGCTCAACTGAAACGTGACGCCGTATTGATGTCGTTTAAACGGTCAAAACAAGAGCAGCTCTCATACGGTTCAAACTAGATGCGTTTATTTGAAATTATAAAATATGATCCGGTACGAGAAAAAAGGCTAAAACCTAATGATAACAGTGATCATAGCGCTTACCAAACTTTTAGAATTTAATACAATTCAGAAGTTGCTGCGGTTTTCTCATCACAGGCAGGTATCCCGCCGCAAAGGCGGGACACAGGCTTCAGTCACACCGACATTAATCACAATACCTGTGTAGTGTTGACAAAGTCCAGCGCAGAAAGTGAGAGCTTACTGTAAAACAGTTCTGAAAACCTCTAGTCGCTTCTGCAGAAGATGTGAGACTTGCCTTGATTGTTTGTGGGCGTTGCTGCAGCTAGGGCTAAAGTTGATACCTTTGAAAATAGCGCACAACCGCATGCTGTACATTCAGTCATGGAATCCGCTTGCGAACAATAGCGTGCTGTACACACTGGGGCAGAATAAGTCCAATCACATTTTTCCAGTCACAGAATACGATGGATAAAAATAGAAAGTACGGTTACTAAATGTGAAAGGTGAAACTTTGACTACACTTTCTTAAAAGACGCAAGAAAACATTATTGTAGAAAACCTGCATCGTCATAAAACAGTAAATTGAGAGACATTCTAAATGATGTGATAGTGGCAGAAACAAACTTTTCCAAAATGATTCCGATTTATTCATACAACCTTACATAACCCTTTCGCTACCGTTGGGTTAATATGTCCCATACACAACCCAACTCAAAACAAATTCGGTAGCGAAAAGGTTATAAATGACTTGCACTAAAATATCATAAAATTCAGGAACTCAGTGAACACAACTTAAGTTACAGTGTTCAGAAATCACATCATGATGCCACTTGAAATGCTTCCTAGTGTTTAACGTCGGAATAAAGCACCGCTAAAAATTAAATGTTATTTATGACTATTGTGAGCTAGATGTGAAACATTATCATGGCTGCTGAGTTTGGTGGATTAATATTATTTAGCTAAATTTCAATTGTAATAATTAGTCTGGTACATAACAGCTAAAAACTGAAATAAATTCAAACAGGTTTTGTACTGAACTTTACACCTGATTTTCTTCTTTCTTTTTCACCAGTATTTTCACCGGTGAATTGCTACTATTAATTCAGTGTCGCGCAAGTCTGTGAGGTTGTTTGCTCTCAAGCATGTGACACACCTGCTGTCCAGTAAGATTTACCCCACGATTGAGTTACAAATGTTGCCAGTAAATTTCAACAAGGGATGACGTAACTACAATTCACTGAAGAATTTGTATCAATTTATAAACTTCATTTTTGACTTTTTTATATCTTACTGTAAATTGAGTTTTAGATAGATGCAATGAAATATATGTGTCTGGTCTTAAGTTATTCATATTCACTCATGGTAAAATATGTACTTTTTATTCATTATTAACATAAAAAGGAGTCATATTTCACTTATAACTGATTCTGATACCAAACATACTTCATCCAATTCAGAGAAGCAGGAGCCTCGTATGATAATGAGAGGCTTGCATAGGAAGGCCTATTTTATGTGGAGCTGGAAATGTTGCTGACGAAGCGCAATGTGGTCACAGAATTGCCCTGAAATTCTTGTTTCTCAATCCTGCTGGGATTGATTCCTCCAACATCCAGTCGAGAAAACTCTATAAAGGCGGAGATTTCTTGTCACTTCTCACAAAAGCGCTATTCAGACTTCAGTACGAGACAGTAGCTGTAAATATCGCTTGTCTAATTATAATTACATTCAGTTGGGAGTGAGTTTGAATTGATGTTTATGTTCCCATTCGAAACGCATCAGGAGTGTAAGTGCTGGAGTTAACTGGACCTCGAACATTTTAAGCAATCTTATTTACCTCCGTTTGATTATCGGCAGTTACTACGTCAATACAAATTCGTTCAGTTTTAGCATCCGTTTTGAGCGTGACACATGACATCGTCCAGTTCAATCTAGATGTGCTCATATCTGAATTAGTATTTCATTCGTGTGTTAAATGCTTTGTGGATTTGTTAATGGAGAAAAAGTTGTTAAATTCTCGTATGTTGCACATTAGCCTCGGAATAGCGGCGGGAATATTGAAACGAGTGTTGAAAATTTAGTTTAGAATCGTTAGAGACGTAAACTGAAAAAATATTGCTTTTTAGGGAAATGAAATGGACTGAGACTTCAATTTAGTTTACTTTGTTTAGCTATAATACTTTTTTACAGTGATTCTGTTCTTCGTGACTAAAAGTAAAAAGACAATGACCGTTTCTAGAACAAAAAATAATAAAATCAACTGAAAGTACTTGTATTTATTCCACCAGCAAGAATCTCTTTCATAGCTATCTTATAAGAACGTACAGAGGCACATCTCGAAAACAGTTTATCGAGCAAAGTTTTTCCTCTTGCAATGTGTAGGATTACGTAGCCATCCGTGGCCTTTCAAAGCGCAATGAGAGACCGTCAAAAGCATCTTAGATCTTCACGAATACTTCACTTACTTCTATGCCAGCGAAGAGATTCTGCACTTCCTTGCCATGCGTCGTATTTTACTGTGGCCAAAAAACTTTGTTCGTCCTGGCGAAGTGAACAACAAAGTTGCCTCAAACTTCCAGTTTCAAGCTGGACTGGAATGAAGCCTCCGAGTCCAGACTCGTATCTTCTAGCTGAGCCAACTACTTGTCATGCCTAATGACCCTCGACTCTAATATCTTGTATTCATTTAAGCCAGAAATTCGCTTCGAAATGAATTCTGATCTTTGTGTTTGACTTTGTGACTCAGTGAACACAGATCTCTTTCACTTTTCGAACCTTGAAGGGGTGTTTGGCGCTTAGCAAAGATTTATTGTTATTTTTTTAAATCGTCAATAGAATTGAGAATTTATGCTTCAAGACACTGAAGTTCAGTTATTCTATATTCATGGTATGCATGAAACAATGCTGTAGTTGAATTCAATCAATTGGTGTTTGACTACAATTTAGTTTACGTGAACTCGATGAAACACTTAAAAGTTTCAATTATTTTAATTATTATGACAAACAAAATTTGATTTAGGAGGAAATAATAAACATACTGGGATAGAATACGAGCTAGAAGACGTGAAGAATTTCTTCAGAAATTTATAGATCAAGTCGTTTCAATGTCATTGCCTACTTTGTTTCAACTGAGAGCTCAGTACAGGGTAAAACGTTCTGTCAGGTAATCACTTTTTTTGTATGGAATGATCATGATGCCAAAATCATTTATCAATCCAGAATCATTCTTCATGGGATTAGATTACAATGAACTTATTAAATAAAGTCAAGCTGCAATGAGTGTGACTTGCTTTGAGAGCACTGCTGTTAACCCTACTCCATGCATTCAACAAATTTGCGATTTCTTTTGTTTCCCATTCAGATATGAAGGCTAAGGCACTCGCCGTAGCCAGTATTCATTTAATTTCAGAGCCTCTATGAGGACGCTTGAATAACTATTGTTTATAAACTTCGCCTGACACTACAATCAAACACTCATGGACTAAATGGACCGCATATCATTTGTTCAAAATATTAATTTTTAAGCTACCTGGAGTAATAAAAAAGTGTATGGCTGATTCTTCAACGTAGAAAAATCTATGAAAAGTATGGTGTTGAGCAGACCGACCAATTTTCAAGACATTGTACAACAAAAAAAAAATAACTTAGTCATTTCTTTGTGTGCTCGAATAAAATAGAGCAGGAATGTATCTGCAGCAGCTCTGAAAAACTGCTTCAAGACTCGTATGCCGCGCCGTATTTGTTCTGTGGGAGTTGTGTGTCAAAAGGCAGTCCAACAAATACAAAATCTTGTGACTGCAATAAATCAACGATGTAACGGGTCTGATATATTTTCTTGTCTGTTAAGAGCGTGAAAGATCAGAAAATAGGAGGTGGTTTATTAACTTTTGTTAGTCGAAGGAATGTCTGGTTGTTGGAGATTGATAATTCGGTAGCTGTATAGTGACTTAGTGTTTATTCTTGTAAAGTCAAACTGATTCTTCTATTTTCTCAACACATGTGGATTAATTACTAAAATGCTACTAATGGATTTCATCTTGCACGGTGGAGTTTGTTTTTAATCTTTTTCTAAGTTTTTTTCTGAGTGGAAACTATTTGACCCTTGTCGAGAAAAAAGTAATTTAATGGTAAATTACATCCATGGTAGCGTTTTACTTCCTAATAAAAATAACGCATGTTAGTCGTTAGTTGGTAATACTAAACAATAAATGCACAAATGGAATTCAATAACAGTTCTTTTAATTAAGCCTCTACGGCGAATAATGAACTTTCTCTCGTATGTGCATCCGTAAATCACTGGTAGAATCAATTAAGGAAAAAATCATTAGTAGGCATTAATTAAAGGAAGCCCCAAATATCAAATGACAGCTTATTATATGTTGAATTTATTAAACATCTTTAATTTTAATTTGTTCATTTCATTAAAATAATCCGTAACTCACTAGTGCGGATTCATGCAGCCGTTGCTCCTGTTCATAACCCGTGAGATGAAATGCAGCCTCTGGCTGAAAAATAATTATTTATTCGCTCTGTATGCCTCTATTCATTTAAAAATCCTTTTAGTCTTGATCCTGTCATGTGGTGGAGGGGAATAAATAATTTCAAAGTAATGTTGTCTCTGCACAAAACTATATGGAAGTAAGAACTTAGAAGAACTTGAGTGTACTTGTAAAAAGAGTTGCGTATTTTCTATTACTTTCTAAATCCCCCCGTGGCTTTGAGGTATGTAACTAGGCTCCTAGCAGCACCAATCTCACAAATACTTTTCCCATACCGAAAAGGGAGTAAAAATTATTTCGTATACATCTTTTCAAATTTTATTTTACTCGTTTCAACATTTATTTTTCAAAGTAAGACATAAAATGAACGCTTGTAAATTGAAGAACAGAAAACATGCGATTTTTTTAAAATTCCTCTACCTTCCCTAGATTTGCAAGAGAGGTGGACTCAAATTTCCCATCACACAACTTGTTGTACATTGATATGCATTTACAACTTTATTGATATATATTGAATAAGGAACCCCCGGTTTTATAAAGTACTGATTCTACGCGTTTCTTAACTTCTGAGGCATGTGTATGATTGTTGTGCGTGCGCGTGATTGAAATGCCTGTGCATGATTAAGGTGCGTGTACATGACTGAAATATTTGTGCGTGATTGAAACCTTTTCTTTAGACAGCATGGAACTTGGGTAGCATCCCAAGAATGAACCAGATGACTTGCTCCTGTTTCTATTTTCTATTCTATTGCTGGCGAATATTATGATTACCCTGTAACTAGTGATGTTTCTAAGTTTTGTTAGAGAATGCTTCTCACAACTGTACATGTTGTGGACACGTTACGAGTGAAATATTGCTTAGCATGATGCCAAACTTCATCAGTTGTAACTAATAAAAAAGTTCAGTTAAATTTTTATTCCAACACGCGGCAAAAACCTCAATATTGCCATTGCCTCCATAGTAACAGTCTTTTGAACGTCAAAATGCTATGCAAATGAAAGCATGGTGGCGCATGTTACTGTTGCAGCCTTTAACAATTGAGTTTCCGTAATGACTGACCCTTTTTAACCCTTCTCCCTCTGCCCTACAAATTCCTGCAGAGAAGTACGACCTTCGTGTTAAAATTTTAATTTGGAGTTAAAAGTAATGGCTCCAGCATGCGTTTTAGATGTTTTATTCATTTTAAGAGACAAACCTGTTTTAAAAGATACGCAGTCCGCTCACCGCCTGCACTGTAAGTAGCGTAGGAATTTTTTTTGAGCTCAGATGTTTCACTATTTAGTTTACTTATTACTTAAAATGGATTCTATGTTTTCATATGTTGAAAATTACAAGTGGCTTTTTCTGCTTTTCTCGTTTTTCTAAAATTGTGCAAAAAGCAAAACATGCATTACATACTAAATTATTATTTAGGAAGCTCATTTGAGTAGCACAGTATCTCAAACATTATTAAGAACTAGTGTACCCAACCGTCAAAAATGACGGCAAAGATTTTGTGATAATACCCGTGCCATCAAAAATGATGGCAAATACTGTTGGAAAAATATTAAACAAAATTAAATATAAGAACGCAATGCAATATATTTAATTTTAAATATATTTACAAACGACAAACGTTTTAATTGAGTATTTCTTTAATGACAACATTTCTAGTGAAAACTAAGACACTTAGTTTTCTACTGTTGCAATTGACTCTGCAATTCGTGTCATATTCGGGTACAATGTACCCGAATCACAGGGCAATACGCCGCCCAACTCGGTATCCACGATACGGACTCGAGTATATAAGGCTCTGGTCTCTCTAATTTTTTTGAAAGTGACACGAGACATTTAAATAAATAAATATATAAATAAATAAATATATAAACACACGACGGTCATTCTTAGTATTAGATTAGACTAGCAAGTTCTAGTAGGAATTCCACGATTCAGATTTGACTAATTTGAAAGGATTCTAAAGATGAATGTATTTAAGACTTACGACGAATTATTGTGTTTTAAATTGATGATTTTTATCAATATATACAGAACTTCCATTCTGTATTTTATCTACCGATAACATAGCCCTAATAGTACCCATCAAAATTACTTAGTTTAAGAGTGATAAAATTAAGGATCTATGGAACAAAATACATATTTTAGTTTTACCCGTGGCACTATCATAATCTGAATATTTTTCATGAATGTATACAGAACTTCCTTTCTGTACCGTATTTACTAAAGACATGGTCATGTTAGAGAAGAAATCTAATAACAGAAAAATGGAGTATTTTATAGGGATCTAGCGCCTTTGGTATCCACAATACAATGCCTTTAATACATGCATACCCGTTCTGATTTCAGTTCAATAATTTTTCTTCAGTAATAGATAGGGAGTAATGGGACGGATACACACAGATACAGAGAGAGAGAGAGAGAGAGATGGAGATACATAGTCAATTATGAATGTAGATAACTGGTAAGTAATAGTATTGTTTGTCCTCCTGTGAACACACCTCAGTACTCACGCAATAAAGAGATGGAAGCCCTTGCGTTGCAATCAAAATTTCTGTTGGGAATTTATTTTAGACAAACACAATTTCTTCATGTAATATTTCTTCACCTGCTGCTTTACTGACGCCAACATGTAAATAGTTGTCTTCCATTAGCAGTTGCAGTCTGCCCAAACTTTCATTTATACTCCATTCTTCTTTTCATTATCAGGTATTCACGTCTCTACCATCAGTAGTGATTAGTGCATACTACATCTACATTAATCTTTTAGTGACGTCTCTGTTTGGATAAAAACATTACAAAATATCAGTACTGTGACAAAATTGATGCTTAATGTTGTCATGGACTATCAAATTTATGGTTGTTCTGTACTCAGTTGAAACTTGTGGTGGTGCAGCGTTACCAGCAGGGAAATGAAACTTCCAAAAAGCAGTGATAGAAATCAAAATAATCTTTGACGAAGGTTAAAAGATTATACGAATTTAGCGAATAAAATACTACTACACTGTTTTTGCTCATGGATCAATATATTTAGTAAGATTGAGGTAAAAAGTATAACATTTAGGCTTGATGGTGCAAGTTTTATTACTGCTGTTACAGTGTACGCACGGTAGCAGTGTTAGCAGTACACACCGAGAACGAATAAAGAAAAGGCATCCAATTTCTCTGGTCAGATGGAGTGTCAGCCGCTGAAATACCTACGAGGCTATTGCCCAAGGAAAAAAATAGAGAATCTAAGGCTATTGACCCAGAAAATAAAGTAGCATTTAGCATGACAATGCACATTCACAAGCGGCTGCCCAGGCTGTTAAAGCTATCAACCACTAATTAATTAAGAGAGGAATCATTTAGCTGCTAAAGTGATTGGAAGTTTAGAGCTCAGATCGAGAGTCTTCCAACTATTTTCCTTTAAAACGAGCATGGATAATTGACAAAGCAAATTTGTTGCTTCCGAGTGAAACAGAAATGAAAATTACGGTTCGTAACTATTTGGATGGCTAACCGAAAACAATCATTTTGAAAAAAAAGTTGAGCTTACTAACGTTTGAACAAAGTTCAACAAAAAAAGAAACTATGTGTTGGATAATGACGGACTTGTTCAACTTCTACTTCTTTGTAAACAAATTATAAAAAAATAAAATTGACAATAATTTTCTGTTTTTCTATCATACATTAGGACGCCTAAAATACCTTTTCTCAATAATTACTGTAGGCTGGCAATGCATAAACTAATGCATGATAATACATTGTGTGAAAACAATGTCCCCTGCCTCATACTTTGAGTGGGTTTTATTTTCTATAGAGAAGAGAAGTTGTAGACTTTTCATGTTTGCTACTGTTTACGGCTATTACGCTAAATGATGTGAAATTATGAGGGCACTATGAAGTCTCGAATTCAGTTTCTTAAAAGTGAAACACTCTCATTCCATTACGAGCAGAACTTGCGATAGTAGCGCAAAGCCATTACGGCGCACCCGTTACGGTAAATATGAGGCCCATGCTCTCTGGTTAGAAAACAAGCCACCGTTAAATCGGCCAAACCAGAAACTTGTTGTGGATAACACATTCTCTTCCCGGCGTTCGTAGTAACAGTCATAATGCAAGGTAAGCAATAGTGTCTAAAGTATGTGAAAGCAACAAGTATGTCAGTTCCCTTTCAGCAGGTTTTTCGTTTTGTTGGGAAAAGAAGAATAATTCATGTTTTTTGGTTTGCTTTATTTTAATGATATTGTTACAGAGTTGGAACTTTGCGATGATGTTTAAGGCTTAAA
>VCRD01000758.1:161859-208192 GCA_006783055.1 Trinorchestia longiramus
TTTATATACGAATATCAGAATAACATATACAGTAACGACGGATAAAAATAATCTGCACCGGAAACTAGGTGGGCCTATGAGGCCCAGTCACTTTTCAATTATTTTTCTTTCAGACTACGTAACAGAGAAGTCACATATATTTGTTCTATTTATATTGTTAAGTGATGTTCATATATACAATATTAGACAGGCTTGTGTTCGTTTGGGGTTAAAGACACTGTGTCTCCCGAAGACTTAATCAAAACAATTTGTTTTGTCGGGTACCTTCTACGAAGCCCTTCATATCCGAGAAAAACAGAAAGGCTAGATTTGAAATTTGCAGCTGAGAACGTCACATGGACTGAAGAACAGTGGGAATGTGTTCATTTTAGCGACGAATCAAAATTTAACTAATTCGTTTCTAATGGGAGAAGGTTTGCTCGACGCGGTCATACGGAAAGACATTCTCCTCAATGCACTAAACGTAGTGTTAAGTTCGGAGGAGGGAGTGTTATGATTTTTAGTATCATTTCAGCAACTGATACAGGGCCTCTTGTTACGCTACATGGGAGAGTAAATGCAGCAGTATATAATTAACTACTTAATAACCATGTTCTACCTAAGCTGAGAACTGCAATTATCCAGCCAGCCGTATTTGTGCTGGATAACGTTCCTTGTCACACAGCAAAATCTGTTAACATATTACTATCAGAGGAGAATATTACTGTGATGGAATGGCCTGCTCAGAGCCCAGACCTGAATCCTATAGAGAATGAATGAAATATATTAAATGAAAGATCTAAGACAAAGAATTCACTAAATGTCAATGAACTATAGAAAAGTTTGAAAAAAGAATGGAAGAAAACATCTGTCAATGATTGCAAGACTTTAATACACTCCTGTAGTAAAAAATGTTATTTTGTTGTTGAAAGTGACGAACTATATACTAAGTACTAATAAATGTGTAGGCGAATTTCTATTTTGATGTCATATAAATGAAATTAATGCAATTTTATTAATAGCTCTGATCATTACGATCACGTGTTTTTTCCAAGTGTTATATACATAGTACAATAACTTGTTCAATATTGATTGAGCAAATTCTATATTTTTTTAACTATTTCTTTCACATTGATTGCCTTATTGTTATATATTGACAGGTTCTACTACGTTTTGTAGTAAAAGTTATATCAGATTTAAACTTTTTCTTATTCTCGTTCAGATTTTTTCTTGCTATTGTATTTGTTTGAATAAAAATTCCTACAGACCTTTCAAGAAAATTAATATATAAGTCACTCATATATGTATATTAGAAATGAAGTAACTTTGTCGAATGATGAGACTAGTTTTGTTTGAAATGCTACATTCGTAGCATATGATGTTTCGTAGAGGTATTATTGTCATGCTCCTTGCAAAGAAGCCCATTTTATTATAAATAGGCCTAAACAATATTTCACATTAATTTTCACTCTACTGTAAGTTACTACTCAGTTTACGTCATCATTCAGTTTAATGTGCGACCCAGCAAAATTCAGGGCTTTAAGGTTGCAGATTGTATTCGACACTGATGACGGTTACATCGCAAAGGACAAGTAATTGGTCAAGGAATAATTAATGGATAATGGAGGAGATAAAAAATTATTTCTAATCAAAAGAACTAACTTATTTTTAAGTTTTGAGTTAAACTATACTCGTCTAACATAAATAGTCGCATTCCTGATCTGAGATGAAGTGCAGAGATTGCTGTTATAAATAAATTGATTATTCACTATTTTTAACATATCAAGCATCATTTTCAAAGCGGGTATGTGTATAAACTTTTTGGCTAGATCTCCACTGTGTGCATAACAAATTATTCAGTAGATAAATTTATATAGTTTAACTCAGCATTGTTCCTTCAAAGTACTAGCGCCGCTAAACAGAAAGATGTACTTTCAGTGAGATGAACTCTCAGTTTCGCCGTCTCTTTTCTTCTAAGCGAAGTTAACAAACAATAATTTGTCCGAGCGTTAGCATTTGCCTTGAACATTAGTGAAGTTGAACATTCATGTTACTGTTTCAACTATCCCTCCTCTGATGGCGTTTACATTAAAAAGTTTTAGGACAGTCTCATGGAAGAAGCACATTCTGCTATGATCTTCTCGGAACTAGAAAGCTAGGTGCGTATGTGTTAAAATGCAGAATATTTGGGCCACAAAACTCACTACAATCCTCAACAATATATGAAGTAAAATGTTCAAACTTCAATCTGGGTGTAATGTTATTTATTTAAACTCAACATTCGAAATCACGAAAGAGATTTTGATACAAGGAAATGTTATACGAAGAAAATGTAAACTTAAAGTATATGTATACATACAAAAATATAAAAACATTAGTTTTTTGAAATATGAAGAAATTTAACACTAGCAAGTTATTATCAGCAAATTATCAGCTTCATAATTGAATATAGAAAATAAGTTGCAAGCTTCTGCGTGAATCATTCATTAGGTTTGAAAGCCTGTAGCGATTGCCACACAACACAAATAAATTTGCAATACTGTAGAAATTCTTCCTACAGGTAAAGAAAAACTTACAGCATCCTATGCCAGTGGGAAAACAAAGGATCGTGCGTTATTAAATACGTGTAAAATTACAGGGAGTGAAGCCAGTGAAGAAATGAAAGAATATGTTGTACGAGGTTCAGAGTCTACCAATTCAGTTCATTATGAGCTTGTACGCACAATATTTTTACTGATATTTCGAGTTTAACATATTCGACCGTGCAACAATCCAAAAGAAAACTTCAAAATGTAAAATAATTGGAAAATATACAAAATTCATTATTATCTAATTAAGTTATTGAACTCTTCACTCTGTGGCTCGAATAATACAAGTATGCTGAATGAAGGTGTTTGTAAGTCGACTATCTATACATCATAAGTTAGACAAGCTTGTGATAACTCATTCTGCACAAATGTTAAGTAAAGTTGGCAATATTAAATTTAATACTAAGTCCTTCGTAACCGAACATTCGTGAGGACATATGGTGTGGATGATACGTGTATGAACACTAAAGTAAGAGACTAGCATGCCTGTGCTCAGTACACATCACACTAGGATGTTATGCGCCACCGTCGACGTCTCAATAGGAATCTTCATTATCATTTGAGTGTTGGTTTCTGTTTTGTCAGGGGTATTTTGAATCATCCATATCCATTGAATGTTCATCCTTGACAGACTTGGCCAAATTTTGATTTGGGATTGAAAAATGATTGAGGTTTTGCAGGGCGCCTTTTCAAAGCCCTTGAAAATTTAAACCGACTTTTGTGCTGTTTTTTGCTCACATTGTAGCTGGCCTGGGCGTATCGTTTGCGGTTATTTTATTTAAAACTTTCTACCCAAGGCATCATTCATTCCTAGTGACGCATTCATTAAATGATCTCACGATTGAAAATCAGTTCATTCAATTTTTTGCAATAATTTGCGTTTCGAAGTTATGATACGCATCACAGACAATTTTTTACTAGCTTAGATGCGCTTTCAATATCAGTAGTCATAAACTCGTTGATAAATTTTTAAGCCTGTTGAAATTTTATGTTTCTGTATCAATGTTACGATGAATTTTTGTCGAATTCGTGCATTTTGTTACAAACGTAATTTACCTCAATGCTTTACTAAATTGAGGTGGGTAAAAATACGCTAAAGTCTACGGTAAATGCTCCTAATATTCAAGTATCTATCTATGTGTGGGATCTCATAAATGCTTTTTAAGAAATATTCATTTTGGATATTTTTTGGTGCTCTCCATCTACTAAATATGCAACGGAGATAACCCAGACAGTCAAAATCTTTTGAAACTTATCTTATTCGTCACAACCTAGATGGTAAAATCGTAATTATTATCAGTGAAATAACTCCCAGTGCCGTACAATTCAGTGTAGGTCACAAAAATACAATAACAAAATATAATAACATGTGGCATCAGTTCCAAGAATGCCATTGCTTGCATGAATTTTTGCGGTTCCAGACATGGAAACAAAACTGAGTTCCTGTCATTACGTTGAAATAAAAATAACTCGTGAGTGAAGGGATTTTTACTGTAAGCTGGTTTATTTGAAGATGATAGTCTTTAAAGTTAGATAGTGAGTTCTGTCTCAGAAAACTGGTAAGCAAGTATTCAGATAGAACTACATATGTGTAATCAGTATTATCCTAAATGACCATTGAGAATTATCAACTTTAAAAAAGTAATGAGAATACGACGCAAGGACCTCAAAAATTACCGAAAAAATTAATAATAGTTCTGTACGTCATTTTGATTCATTCCATAGTATCCAACTTAACAACAATATTTTACTACATAATAGATCAGAAATTTTAAATCGCATTTTTACAGGGAAATCTGAAGAAATTTCAAATTGGGTAGGTTCCTAACGAGTGAAAAAACAGGAATCTAGTGAAAACAATATAAATAGTTTTTGTAATTAATATACCATGAGGTTTTGAGAAAGCGAGTAGTCTAAAATGAAACTAAAAAGCAAGGAATCCTTTTTTTCGGGTCCTACATTACCTTACCCAGCTTCAAAATATGACATCATAGTTCCGTTAAATCTGCTCAACATTCATCAGGCACAACGCCATAAAATCTTCTCTTGTTCATTCGCAGGAAGTCATTATTTCTACTGTAATTTAAGACCATACAACGCCTTAATTATGAACATTACTTGGGCGTTGAAGACAGAAAACCGGTAATGAATAAACTTTATATGAGAGCTCTGATTGCAATAATTTCGCTAGCTGTTAATTCAAGTACCACGCACCGATTCTGACTGTTTCAGATGCTTAATTTTGAACTTGAGTTCTAAGAAGGTATTAAAAATATTACAGAGTGGACCCGCAGGTACAAACAGGCGTACAATCTCTCTGTTCATTTTCTGTGGAGGTTTCTCCGTGACAGCTTCTATGAGTATCGTATAAGAAGTACATGCGCATTTTTTTACTCAAAAGGGATTTGAATGCCGGCCAAAATGTCTTTTCATGTAAAGAAATTTCTCAAAATTTTCAAGACTATTTTCGATGCAATAGGCATTACATCAATTTCTTCGTTTTCAAAAAGTTCTTTCGTTTTTCAGTGCTTTCTGATTGCTTTATCATGGCATGATAAAAAGTGGCTGTGCCTTTTCCCTCTTCTAAAGATTCAGTTTTGAGGAAGCGTAAAGATGTTTTTGTTTAATTAAACGTGTGTCTCTACGAATAAAAGCTCTAATGATCAAATTATTAGGATTTTGTCTTTCTCTTCGTTAACTTCAGTCATAAGAAAAGGATGGTTGAATTAACCAGCAGACCAAGTTGGAAATCCCTGGATGTATTATGCGTTGCCTCCCTGGCATCTCAGATGCTAGTCATTAAAAATTGAAAGTTACAGCTCGAATATATGAAGGTTTAATGATGGAGAAGAGATTCTTAGCTCTACCTTGCAGTCCTCGTACATGGTGTAGTGAAAACTTAACAGCCGTGTGTCATCCAGGTCTTCTCTCCAGTATCTAACCAGAGCGAAGGGGGAGAACAATAAAAAAATGGGATAAAGGCATATTTTCTGGGCTGTGTCTCGATGAAGCCTGCTTAGCTAGATAGAAAGGATTGGCAGAAGACGTTGCCTTAATAAATGGTCTATAAACAAGGGAGCAATAACAAACATAGCGGCTTATGTGAGCTGCGGTCGCTGAGACACTCGAAAGCCTTGCTTCTTCTGAGCTGATGTGCCTTTTGTAGCTCCTGAAGGCTGCTTCTATTCTGGGCTTTGGAATCATTTGTTATTTTAGCTGCAAAACTAAGGTATTTTAAGCAGTTTTCATTCTGGGGCTGTGGTGGCTTGAACCATTTCTGCCGTAGGACTGAGATAATCTGAAGCATTTCTCTTCTACGTACGAACCCATACTACAGACTGGGCTGTGAAGACCAGCCCGTGCATACGAATCCATGCTACAGACTGGGCTGTGAAGACCAGCCCGTGCATACGAATCCATGCTACAGACTGGACTGTGATGACGGACTGAGCTATAAATGACAAAATGTCCAATGCAAATGGACGAATCTGTGTAGAACTGTGGAAGTCTTGGGTCATTGATATTATTTACATATATAATCGCCTATATATCTCTATCTCTCTGTATCTGTGTGTGTCCGTCCCATTACTTCTTATCTATTGCTGAAGAAAAATTATTGAACTAAAATCAAAAGGGGTATGCATGTATTATAAGCATTGTGGATTCCAAAGGAGCCCGATCACTATAAAATACTCAATTTTTCCTGTTATTAGTTTTCTTCTCTTGCGCGGCGATGTCATCGGTAGAGAAGATACAGAATGGAAGTTCTGTATATATTCATGAAAAATATTCAGATTCTGATAGCACCACGGGTAAAAATGAGAAATGTATTTATTTCATAGATCCTTAATTTTGTCGTTTTTAAATCAGGGATTTAACGAGCACTATCTGCGCCAAGTTGTCGGCAGATAAGTTACAGAATGGAAGTTCTGTACATATTGAAGAAAAATTTTCATTTAAAACAATAATTCGTCGTAAATTTTTGTTGCATTTTTCTTTATAATAATTTCAAATTAGTCAAATCTGAATCGTAGAATTTTCACGGGAACTGGCTAGTGTTCTTATATTGTTATGCCGGGAACCATTTTTGTTTTATGAGTTGGATGTTTTAGAAATATACGTTCTGGAACTGTTCTACTCGCATCATCTTCAGACCTTCATGTCACGTGGCTGTAGTGTCTTGAACTTCTCGTGTTTGGAGACGTTGTTTCTTGAATGTGTATGTTATATGGATGCATGCAGCTTCCAGCTATACTATGTACATGTTGATAATAGAAGTAATTCTTTTTTCACGTGACTTTGTTTTATGTAATATTTCAATTGCTAGTGGCTTCTGCAAAGTACATCATTAAAATTAAAATAGACATCTGGCATTTTCTGAAGCTAAAATATGAGTAATGTACAGGAAACTATACAACTTTTGGGGTATACAATAACTTCTAACAAATGCTTAACAACCCCAGGTCTTGATACCGATGATAGTAAAGTGGAGATACAAAATATAAAAATACATCGTTATCATTGGAAAACAGGAATTCACACAGAAATTGTTAGCCAATAAACAATGTTTTATTTACATTCAGCTATAAAATCAAGTTACTGACTCCACAGCAGGATGTGTGAAACCTCAAAGCCACAGGACAGTGGATAAGAAGCCTACAAATTACGAAGTGGTAAAAAGAGTCTGATAATAACTGTCGTAAACTGTACCGGCTGCACTTCACATTGGGTCTTCGAGTGCAGCTTTCAAGGGATTTATCCGTTTGAAGACTTCAAAGCGTGTTAAAAACGTGAAAGGTGATATACTTTGCAATCTCGATAAAAATCTAAAAAAATTGGCTTGTAGCTCCAAGGTTAGCTACTCAATGACGAGAAAACTAGTCAATGAAGATCTGAAGTATTAATATTCAAGAAGTGCAAGAAAGATAACTTATTATTATGGTAGGCGAGAAAAAGATTGTGAAGAAGACAGCATTACTAAATTTTCTCTGAGCGGGCATAAAGCTCCTCTGATGATAAATGAACATGGTTTACGATGTTGCACATTAATGACTTCGATTTTGCAATAATGGTATAGGGTTAATAGAACGACGCATAATCTACAGAATCGCCCTGGGTGTTGGGAGCTTTATATTTCGCAAACGGAACACCCGTATCTGGAATCATAAAAGAGTCTGTGGAAGTTATCTACGACGTTTATTTGCTTGAGTATCTTAAAAAGTTGTACTGAAAGTAAATTCTTTGTTCAAGCACGCTAATAGCATGTTTCGATATGATGGAGTTCCTTCTCATACCGCCAAGTGTGCTCATAAGTTAAGTGAGCAAAATGTCATTGTCTTTTGGTTTAATTAATAAAGTCTGAACTCCTGGTTTCCCTGATATCAATCTGATGAAATTTGGAATTCGATGTATTTTAAGGAAGGAATCTTCTATGCTTCTTATTCCAATTTAACTTCATTGAAGCTCTCTTTGGTCAATTGGTGAGCAATTTTACACAATATTTGTTATGTTACGAGTGAGATAATGTTACAATGTTGTAATGTAATGTTGTAAAGCCTATCTAAGCTGGAGGAAGTTATTTAGTAGAAATACCTCTGAATTAAAATTTTAGTTCTACTGATTTCTGAATGAATGTTCATACATTTGAAATTGCTGTCCAGTAGTGGCACAATATTTTATACTGGATTGATCTTCGTCTATAATTTTTCATCCTGCATTGTTTTACGTTCGTCAGGATAATGTTTCTTTATTTTAAAAGTATTTTTTTATTCAGGGCTAAAAATATGATCGAAATAAATTTTATACGTGTAGGTAGAATGTACATGTTGCTGCTAGCGTTTCCTGCAATCTTGTTTAAAGTTGGATTGCTACATGTTTACACAACCAAATTGTAGTAAATATTTGTTTATGATTCAGTGGAAAATAACGTACTTAACATTGTTCAAGTACGACTTGCCCATCTGATTTATATTTTAAATATTCTAACTAATATTGGAATCAGCTTGAATCCTTCTCAAACTTGACGCTGTGTGATGAACAAACACATCACTAACTTGATGAGTGCTGCTTTCATATAGAGTTAGAGTTGATGTTGGAAATCATTTTTAGAAGTTTGTTCCCAAATTTACTTTCTTGTATAAATAATACAAGTCTGCATACTTTGGTGCAGTCAAATTATGTTACATTTTGTCGATTTATATAAAATATCTAATTAAGAAAATTGTGAGTCTAACCACTCGCGACAAAACATTTCTGATAAGTTGGCTGCAAATCATCGCAACATCCTTCGTACTCAGGAGAAAGTCATGATTGAAACTCAGCAAAGCAGGAAGCGTTTTTAGTTTCTTCATCAGTGTAAGGACAATAAGTGGTAATTATCTCTGTGTGGACAAGATCTGTTGCGTGTCAATAAGTACGTTCGAAATTGCCTTGAAAATAATACTTTGAGCCTGTTTTTCCCAGCAGTGTCATGTTATGAGTCTTCTCTTCCGCTCTATGATCTCACGTTAAGAAGCTTGGTACAAGTTTGAACCACGAAATACATAATGACTCCATCTTACTGAATGTTGAGTGTCTTGTGAGAAATGATCAGTTTTATCATACAACTGCAATTGCCAATCGCAAGAGACTCTCAGTGCAGTTAAAAGTTTCTTCAGTCAATTATCATACAAAAAAGAAACTGATCCTTAATATAATATTTCTTTCCATGCAAAGCAAAATAGACTCTAGGTCTCTAAAAATTACCCGTACCACAATATTGGTTAATCGAAACTTTGTGTATGCATGCATAGCTGCTGTGTGCAAGAGATGATAGACTCAGCTCTCAACATTGTTCATATTTTTGTGGGAAATGTTAACAAATATGAGGCGATAGCAAAGAATTATGCAATCAGCCTCGACCAATACGCAAGAAGGATGAACATAATGGGTTTAAAATATTTTACTAGCGCTAAATCATCACCTGAAGTGAGGTGAATCACCTGCTATAAAGTTCTCTTATCAGTTCGATAAAAACTCAATCTTCAAAACAGAATCATGGAATAAATTATTCATCAATTGCTTTCGAAAAGAAACGAGCTTTAAATTAAACTCTGACGCCCCGCTTTAAATCTCACTAAAAAACTGAACTCATATTGCCCCCACAAGTCCCTCATTCCCCCACCTCCACCCCTCCTCCACCCTACCCCCTCCAGCCGGAGAACCAGATCCGAAAAAGACATCATTTGGCACTCCAGAGCAATTATTTGAATTTTAAGCGAATTCGTCTTTCTATTCGGTTGCCAAACTTTCTACATATTTAGAAAAAAAGCCTTCATTTTAGGCAAGTTTATGCCTCTACGAAATTTATTCTGATTTTTTTCGTACTTGCTTTCTCCTCTTTCCGCACAGCTTTTTTATTCTTCCTTTCTCTTCTTTCATCAATAAATTATGAATTCTGCTATATTAAGATTTTTTTGGTCATTGCATATCGCTTCCTCGCAGTCTCATTTTTTGGCTTCATTTTTTTCAACGGCCTAGGATTATGGTCTGGCATTTTTTCCATTTTCTCTCGTTTTTCCAGCTGCGTAGCGGCTCTGGTGACGTCAGAAAGCGAGGACCAGCTCTACCCTCTGTATCCATGGCAGAAGTCAGTGAATTTCCCAAAGGTGTTTTCCAACAAGACGAGGAATTATACTTTTCATCTGATTCAAAGCAATGACATTTGAGGTCTCCCGAGCGACCTCCAGAAATGGAAGGTCCTTCTGTTTATAAATCCACCGAGAAATGAAACGAGTCGTTAATCGTTCTCAAACAGGACTCCTATTGTATTTCTTCTCTTGGAAACAGATCCTCATGCCTGTCCATCATTGTTGTTCAAAATATAAACATAAAACATTGAACTTAATCCTTTACCATTATGTTAGACTAGTTCATATAGTGTCATTCATTTTCATTGTGTATTAACTGAGATTCATTTAATATAAATATGAATCTCGTAGAATTTAGTCTGAGTTTTCTGGCAAAATTCTACTTACAACGGATGCACCTCAGAATATTATTTTGGCCTTTTGATTTGCTTTGCATCAGGCATTCATTTTATATTTGAAATTTGCATTTTGGCTACTTCCGTTTAATCTAGAAGAAAAAACAACATCATATATCCATGGTTACAATTGTTCAGTAAATAGGACGTCTCCGTAGTAATGGAGAAAAGCAGACTAAGAATTTTCCATTAACATCTGTTTCAAACTCATCATTACTTTTATTGGCATCTACCAACACAATTTACCAAGCTATTTATTCGGTAAGTATTTAGGAAATTCTTGCAGAAAAAATGCCTCTAGACCAAAAAGTTTCAAAAGAAAGTCTTGCTTCGAACTTCAGGCTCGCCAAGAATTCAGAAAAACGTTCAAACATTCTATTCAATGCTCGCTTAATGAGTCTAAATGCGTTCTCTAAGTTCCCTGCCTCGATGTGTTAACTTTTTCGTTATTTTGTACCTAAAATGTTGTACATTGGATGCCTGTAAAATTAAATGGTTCAAAATTCGTGCAAAGGCTCTGATGTTTCCATGGGTTCGGAAATGGAAACAGGTTTGCCAAGACGAAAGTATTATGATCTCAATTATTTCAATGTGAAGGGAGATAGGAAACAGACACTAAAAATAACGACTTTAAAAATGAATACAATTTTATGAACTGATCGAAAATGCAAAACGATTCAAAGTTGCTCTCATGGCCATTTCAAGAGAGGACTGACTTTTGCGAAACGAATTATTGTAATAAGCAAGTTATGGAACTATCGCAACAAATAGTCCACTGGAAACTTAAGAAGTTTGAGAGTTTACAAGTGAAAAGGAATAAAAGTGAGAATGATTGCCCAATTTTCACCCATTCAGACGAAGGAGCTGCCAACGAGAAAACATTGATAATTATAAATAATTTGCATTGTGAGGCATCATATTAATCAGCAGCAATATTTCGTATTGGCTCGTCACATGCTTCTTTGACACCGATTTCATTAGTTGTGTTCACTGGCATGGAGAGATAATCAAAGTCTTTCAACTAATTTGAACGACTCTAAACAAGAAATACTCGCACCAGGGGTTTCAAAAATACCCCAAGTAGAGTGACTGCATCACTCTACGTAAATGCAACGCTTAAAAGAAAAACTTCCTAACAAAGAAGTAACTAGAACTCAAGTCGAGGAGTTAAACCTAATTTGACAGCTGTCTGCAACTCTAATGAGTGTCCCGGCACTTTTGTGTCGTAACTCAGAGGCCGTGTCCAGACCCATCAATTATTATTGATCCCACATGGCACACGTTTTGTGTCATGAGTCATCGCGCCTAGACACAATTTAGTTGAGCCCAAACACGTGACAGTGACTTGAAAAAAGACTCCATGTCGGTGGCAAGGGAACGATCGTAACAAATATTTCTCTCTCACAGATCACGCATGAGAGAATTTTGCGGAAATGCTATTTTTGTATTGAATATCTCTGTAAGAAAAAGTATATTATAATTAAATAATGCATAAATTATATATACCTTACAGTGTATATGACAATCAACTTTCGTAAACAGATTTTACGGGATTTGAATCATTCATACCTAAAGTGTGTAGCTCTTCACTGCGAAAGGAAGTATTGATTTTTTTATGAAGTGCTAAACTTTTTTTATGAAACTCCCAATCACTAGCATGCGGGGCATCTTTTTCCTGGTCAGTAGCAACTTTAAAGTTTCCCGAATACTGTTATTGGAATACAAAGACCAAAATGTTTATGTTTTTCCTTTTTAAACTGAGCAGCGAACCAACAAACTTGTTTCTGCCTTGTGTTGGGAGTTCAGCCTGTTGCTCCTTCCAACACAAACATTTTGAGTCAAAGAGCAGTACACGAACATCTCGAGACTCAGAATAGTACATTTTTCGACCCTCGAGCTCAGGAATGGGTTTGAGGGTTGGACTACGAATGTCAATACTGGGAGACGCATCTCTTAAAGCCCTGCTCAGGTCATGCAATGTGTGGTCCAGTCTCAGATTAAATTATGAGGTTTTGTTCTACTTAATTTGAATGAGAAGCCTTGTACAACAACGATTAAATTACTAGATTCTATTTTTTGGGTGAAATAAATGTTTTCCTCTATTTTTAGATTCTGAGCTAAGTGCTCAATAAAATTATAGCAGAGTTTGAATTATTTTTTTACAGAAAGAGTTATGATGAATTGCATTGAAACATTCTTAAAAATACTTCATTAAATAGTCCTTTTTTTTGAACAACAAACTAGGCAAAATAGACGCATATTTTTTCAATTATTTTAGTCGATTTCAACTTAAAAATGCACTCCTGTTTAATATCAGATAAATTTTAAGGGTATGCTCTAACTATTATATTCCGAAAGATCCAATCACGTTCATGGCAGAAGCGAAAGATATTTCTAAAGCATATTTTGTAGCAGTTAAAGAATCAATTATTTTTGGATTTTATTTTAAGCAAATCTGTTAATGGATTTCTACAGTCTATTTGTAAAGTTTAAGCATGACGAATTCTAATTTTAGCTTGTATTGCAAAACTAGTGAGCAAAACCATTTTTCCGATCAAATTCTTAATTAAATTTTAAATTATAACTTGTTTCTAACGTCTTTTGAAAACAATGACAGCCATTCATTATTTATTGCAGCCATATTTAGCAAAAAACATTGCGATCTTTTTAATCTTCCTTGCTGCCAAGTCTGCAGGCTGTGGAGACTTCAGCTCATCACATAAATTTAATTAAAAAATCTGAACACTAAAATTACGCTCAGGAAATGTTTTCTTTCCTTTAGAAAGAACCATTTTACTTGACAAACTCTATTCATACATTATTGAATGGTTTTATGTAAAATTCATAGTACAGAGCGCATAAATAGAATGAAAATATGGTAGTGTTGATCGTATCTGCCTTTGATGCTGTAACTGTATCGGTGAATTCTTTTTATAATTTTTTTCCATGTGTCCTGAAACTAACTCTGTGATTACATTTTAAAATCTCATATATTGGCTGCTCGTATCGGAATACATTGCAAGTAATTTTAGCATCATACTCTAAAATGTATGTAAATATTTTTCTGCAGTGACGTAGAGACAATGACGTTGAAACGTTGAGCGTTAGACATGAAATATTGATGAAAATTATAATTTTATCACTAATATTTCATGATATTTCTTACTTCATGTGAAACCTAGATTGACGTAAAACGTACATAGTTTATCATTGCATCTCGGATTTTTTTCTTTAAATAGAAGAGTTGGATGAAAATTTGAATGTACTTTACCATTTCGGTGATATCTTGTCATTCACGACTTAGTTAATATATTATTAATATCTATATATTAATATATATATTAATATATATATATATATATATATATATATATATATATATATATATATATATATATATATATTCATGAATTAGTTTTAACATCCACTCACACAAATTAACGAACTGGACTTTACTGGTTCCGATTTCAAAATAGCTTGTCATATCCAAAGAAATAGATTTGAATGAATTTTAAACTCAACAGTTTTACTTCCATAAGCTTTTAATGGCTGAAACAACATCTGCATGACTACCACTGTTGAAGGAATTTCGTAAACTGCTGGCTGAAAATCTTTCATTTGCTTCAACATTTAAGATAATGATTAAATATAATAGCATAAGAAATCACTGACATCAAAAAATAACACCATGTGCTACCAAAATTTTCAACCTTCATGCAATTATTTTTGTAACCTGATGTTCGTTTTCTAACCTTGTCTTTCCTGAAGCTTTTGCTTTCCTGATTTTTGAATATAACTTCTTTATCACCATCCATTCATCACCGAAAATTTCTTAAATTTAGTTAGTAACAAAAATTATGCTCGTCTTATGGCGCTTCCATGAGCAGTTTCATATCAGATTGGACCAAAGCATTCGTTTTCACACTTTTGACGCTAGCCTCGCCTAGGAGTTGACACAATCATTTCCATATAATATCATACTTATGTAATATAATATCATACTCTATACTTCTATATAATATCATGATAACACTTTTCTCAAAAACGAAACAAAAACTAATCTTGAAAAGAAGTTAAGGTCATTTGGATGTAAGGGAGTTTCAACACCCTCTAGATTCTAGAATCTTCGGAGGGCAGATTAGATGATAAATGATTTCGATAGTTTCATTGATTGATGGAATGAAGCTGCGCAACCATTTAACGAAGCTTCTCATAGTGATCTTTAAAATGAAACACTTCTAAATATATTTAAACATTTCATCTTTTGGTATTTCGAAACAATTGTTTGTGCAAGACACTCCCTCGTCGCAGTCAGTGAATGCGACTAAACTATATCTTGCCTCATATTGCTTTAGAAGCAACAATTTGAGTGTGTGACCCCCGTTTCCACCAAATTTGAATCAAATACAAAATTATTGGCCGCTATAAAATGCAGAATTTATGCACACGGATTCAATTTCTTTCAAATAACATTTGCAATACCTAAAAAGTTTCTGAAAAATCTTTTCCAGCTGCAATGATTAAAACGATTGTTGATGCAACAAACAATCTATTTTTGAGGTTGTTGTACTTGACATTAGATTAACAAAAAACTGTATAATTGATTCCTACATATTTGATGAATGTGTCATTTTTCATTAATATTCATAATTTATGCTAACCTAATTGTTGTTTTATTTCCTCTTTGTCTATATATTAATTTTTTATTTTTTTAGACATGTTCTAAGCCTCGTAAATCACTCGTTTGGTGAAAAAATTTCGTCCAAAATATATCGTTAGTAATACAAAATTGATAAAAAATTGCCTTGAGCTTATTACGTATCGTAAATTTACATTAAATGCTCATTCACGTTTTCTGAATATATTTTGAGAACTATTAAAATGGACTTACTTCTAGCTACCGCTGTATGCTTATTGAATTTACGCTTAAAGGAGGTACAGAAAATACTCAATTCACAAAATATGTACATTAAGTGCAAATAAATATTCTAAATCATTCGTGTTTCAGTTCCGTTCCAGAAAAGTATCATGTACAGGGTGTGTTAGGTATCTGAGTATCCCGAACGAAACAAAACGAAAGAAAGAATGTCCTCAGATACTGTACGCACCCTGTATTTAGGAAAAGTTATTCTTACTTCCATAAGGCCTAAAAGCTTGAAATTTAACAGTAAAGTTCATTTATATCATTTCTCTCGTGGATGCAGCACTTGATATGAAACTTGGCTCGTCAAAGGAATTGTGCTTCTCTTTAATTTTTTTAATTAGAAGACTCCCCTTAAATTTGTGTGCACAAAACAAAGGTTCCTAAATGGTGGTGACTCATAAAGCAAGCATTCCTCCGCTGCACTTGCTACCTTGCCTCCATTAAGCAACATCATTTGCATTACATGTGACAAAAACTCCCTTGGTATGAACCCTTGCTGACTTTCAAGAAGCATGCACTTCAGCTTGTACAACATTCCTGTATGAGACACCCTAATTGATGTGAGCACTCTGGATTATTACACCACTACTTCTAGTAATCCCTCATGAGAGCCCTTCAATAGCAGTACGATAATGATCCCCATGCATCAGCTTCATCCATCCATCATGCCATTTCTTATTGGCTACCGGATTGAGAAAAATTGACTTTCTTCTCCGAAAAAGGGCAAGTTATTTAGGATAAGTGCTTCTCACGTTTTGGGTTGAATGAGAGGTGGCTAGCAAATGATAATTTTTTCTCGCACTGAGATGACTGATGTAAATAATTGTCTAAGCTCAGAATAATGCATGCCAGGTGTACAGTGAATTAATACCAGTCTGCAGCCTTCCATTAATGCATGTTCAATTGATTTGGTTATTTTTCTACAAGATTAAGAATTTAAAACTTTACAGTTTTGAATGTAATGACGCCTCGAGAAGTCAAATTTGTAAATATTATGCTAGGTAGTTTTAAGCTTTGGCGAAAATATTAAAATATACTTCAAGCTTGCTGAAATTTCTTCGTGGTTGACTCTGCGGATCAGGGACCGGATTTGGTTAGGTTTATGCCAGGATATAAGACATAAAGAGCATACTGTATGAGACTAGAAATAACATGTATCGTGTTTCTAACATATGTATACCTGTATATGAATTCCCTGTATAAAGAAAAAGACATAATTATGGCCTCAGAATTTCAGCGGGTGTTTTTGAGCTGCGGGTTATAAGTAAAAAGCATTACATAGATTGCTTATGAAAGGCATTTGACGCTCTATTGAAACCAAGTGAGAAACTGGAGAATGGAATGCCAGCAATGGATAGAGCTGCATAAGATATTGAGGTGTATTCCAGACGTATGCATTAAAGACTTATGCAAAAAATACTTTTTTTTGTGTTTTTCAATGGAACGTATCCGTTGGACAAAAGAATGGATAATAAATATAGCAGAAATGTTTGTTTTTGAGGTGAAGAGGTTATGAAGTAAGCATCGATTGAAACGATGCGTCAGGTTGTAGTGTGTTGAAGGTGTTCAAATTATTGCAACCATAATGAAAAATTAATGAAAATTTATCTGTGAAATGCCGACTTAGGACTCACTTTTAACATGGCTGCAATCCGTGAAAGAAACGCACGATTACTCATGTGAAACATAAAACAAATGTTCTTAAACAAAAGCTGACGGCATTTCAATGCTAATGGATTGCTGCATTGTATTGCAAGGCCCTTGATATGAAGCTGCTCTTCACAACAAGCGAACTGATTTAATGAAAAAATTTCTCTCATACTGTGCTAAACTTTAATGTGATTCCTTTGCTGTAAAACTGAGTACCAAAGCTTCAACGGATGCAAGTTCACTGCCGGTGATGTGTTGTTGTAGAAGTAAATTCTTAACTAGGAAAATGAGCAACGCTTTCTTGGCAGTAGACACGTGAGCTGAAAGGTATACGACTTCTTGTAAATTTGTTGCTCTCACTTGTACACAAAGGTAATTTTGTAAGAAGGTCTCTGAAGTGAAGTAAACGCTTGGTTGAATAAGAAATTTCCTTAAAAGGACTTATGGAGATTAAAGCCTTGAGAATTAAATGTTTTGGTTCAAGTTTATGACGAAGCTTGCTTTTACCAAATAATAATGAAATTAACGGTAAACTAGAAAAATAATGAACCTCCTCTCTTGAAGCCTCTTTCTAAAAAGCGAGGTGCTCGCAAAGACTTGACAAATTAAAATCATCAGGAGATGGCCATTCGGGCGAACAAGATTCTGAGCAGCATCACGCTTTCAAAAGCCTCATCATTTTTTAATCTTTAAGAGGTAAGGCGAGTTGCACTTGGGATTAGAACGAGTGCTGTGGTTAGTGGACGCAATTTCCATTTCCAGCACCGCCAGAACTGAAGCAGCTCGTGCAGCTCATGACTGCGCTGACAGAGACATTGTCTTTGTCCGGCAATATACTTTTCCTAATTTCGAGCTTTCTAGTCAATGTTTTTTTTACACGATGTAGGATAAAGAATATATTACATTCAAAATTTCAAGAGGCGCGATCGTTTTTTCTTAGTCCTGTACATTTAGTTTAAAAATATCACGAGATACTGTAACTCAATTGTAAACTTAAGCACATGGACAATTTTCATTCGATGTTTCTTTGTTTTTTAAAAATTCATGCTAGCTAGTGAATGAATGCCAGTTTTGATTACGGAAATTTATTTTTTCAGCTTTTTGTGTTAGGATTTGGACTTTGCTACTGATGAGATATAACATACACAATTTGTCTGCCCAAACTTTTCAGTGAGTAACAGCATACAAAGCAAATTTTCGTATACACATGTACAAATATTCACTATCATTTTAACACAGTTCTTTACTAGCATTTTCTTCTCGGTGACTGTGATTGACTGAGTAGAGTATAATGCTTAGTCGTACAGGTCCAGGACATCTCACAAGTCTGAACGTTCGTAATTAGAGACAAACTCACCTATGATGGTTCTTATTTTTATCATACGTGGGGAGAACAGAGCAAAGTTAACTACAAAAGCGAATCAGGCAGAATTTGTATGATATTTTTATCCATTAGTTCTATTAATAATAAAAGATCCACATCAAGTAATGCTTTTGGGAATTAGGCTCGTGTTTCTCGTAGAAGCATTTAGATCATGACTTACCGCTAAATATGTATTTGTTTTATTAGTTTTCTGTTGGCATTTGGTTCACATGTATTCTATTCGTATTTGAATCAGATGTTGCAGCGATAATAATTTGGTTAATAAATTCCTTTCAGGTGTTTGGCCGGTGTGTATCATTTAGCCACTGTTTCTCAAAGTTTTTTCAATCACCGCCCCCTTAGGACACTATTTGATTTTCCACCGCCCCCTAATGATTATATTACTGTATATTATACAGTAATATACGCCTCCATTCAAGGTGTACCCTCCTACCGCCCCCTTGCATTTCCTCAACGCCCCCAGGGGGGCTGCTGTACGGACCACTTTGAGAAACACTGATTTAGACTCACGATCCATTTGTTGCAGAATGCTGCAGATCATGCGTTAAGCTAGTAACTTGGTGAACGTGTTTCCTCTTCATAAATTATCTACATGTTCCCACCAGATACATGTAGATCACCAAATGTATTTGTTTCATGTAGGTCTTCTAGATACTTGGATCAAAAATTTCTTTGATATATTTGGTTTATTATTGCTGTATAAGTATTTGGTTCATGTGGTTTTATCCAGATACATGAGTTGGTCCGTGTACTTTATCCTGCTATCTGGCTCGTGAGTGTTTTAACGCAGTTTTTGATTTTATTGTTTCACCACAAAATATGATAGGGAGATAAAAAATTTCAGAATGATATTCATGAAATTCAACTAAAGTGTAACTCTGTTCATCTAAAACAAGGATGAGATATTTCTGTTTTTCAGCATGGTAAAGTGAATGAACGTATAATTGCACGTGTTTTCCTTTCATAAAAGACTGATCAGATGAAGAAAACACGTTTAATGCTTAGGTACATAGCTCCTCAAATAACTACACAACTTTTCTACGAATCTTCTAATTAAATTAGCTTTAGTATGAGTCAATTCAACTTGGATATCTTACTAATTTGCAACTATTTCAACAAATTATAGTTCAGTCATTCAAAAAACTTTAGTTGAACCATTTGGGGATGTGTTGATGATATTGATTTTTTCCAGTTATATTAAAAAAGTGCACAATAGTTAATACTCAGCAGCTGTCTCTGTTTATATCCCAGAAGTTTTGAAAATGATTTCTTAGACTAAAGGACATAGGAAAATGTTAATAATTTCGCACAGTAGGTGTTTTGCGTTCAGGAGGATGATTATTATTAGTATTATCTAAACCAATTTCATCTTTAATAATAGCTGCACATTAATTCTCTATGCTGCCTTAAAAATCTCTTGGGAACTTTAGTAACGACATAAGAAAACAATTGAATGTTAGTGGTAACATAAATTTCAGTTTTGGCAAAAAGTGTGTTGAATTTACCCTAACATCTAGCAAATCAATCCCCCGTGCCAGACAAGTCACTGATACAGTGATGAAGAAAGAGGAATCGCCGTATGAGAAGAACGAAACTCATCAAAAAACTTACATCTATGCTGATGATGTACTAGATTTTCTAATGACTTGACTGCTACTTATTTAAACGGTTCATACAGATGGGAAAAGGTTTCATACGTATACAATTTCATACAGATGGAAAAAACGTTTTTGAGGGTAAGGGTGCTGCCGACAGTTGTCATTTTTTTTTTGATGAGCAAATCTGCTCCCAAGAAGCCGTTCTGGAAGAGGAGAGCAATAGATTGTGGCCACATACTGCTGGACATTTATCTTAAGATAGACGAGCTCATTTTTGCTTCCAAAAACCAATTAGAGCTTGACATGAGTTGCTTTGCTTCTGATGGGCGCAAGTTCCCTCTGACCTTCGATATTTGTTTCAACAAAAATGTTTCAACAAAAATGATGACAGCAAAAATGTTATCTAGGAACAAGAATGCTTTCGAAGGCTATTACGGATTCCCTCAATATTCCTGTTTGCACACCCAAATTTACTCACGAGTAGAGAAGCATATTTTCAAATTTTACTGATTAATACCTATGACCATTCTTAAAGTGGGGCACAATACAATTGTTGTTAGAATAATGCTTCCATGTACGAAAGAGCGGTTTTTCAGACTAAATTCTGCAATAATGTAATAGGGAAATTTGTAACATTGTAACGGTGAAAATTGAGGCATCAGTTAGGGTCGAAAGTTTCCTCGTGAACCGTGCTAACAAAGTGTCGATTTTCTTGTATAATTACCACCACGTCAAACGAGTAAATTTATGACCCATCTGGTACCTCTTCACGAAAAACACAAAATGCATACATGCAACGCAGAGAAAACAAGTTTTGTTATGGAACCATGGAAGCAGGAACTTTTAAAGAACATCCAAAAAAAGCTCGTGGGCTTAAAAGACAGCTTGAGAAAACTGGAGCCTTATTTCACCAACGTTCATTGTACGTATTAAATTAACATGGTTTGGTAGTTGTGATGCGTAAGGCTTTAGAGAAAAGGGCTCTCTCCCGTAACCGGCCGGTCGTAGGCTGAAGGTAAATGATAAGGTATTTCATTTACTCCACGTTGTGTGTGATGATTTGAAAGGGTCAGTAAAAAGTAAATTAATTATGTAGGGAAGTATTATACTCCCAAACTGAGATCAGGAGCAGAAATCAGCTGTGAAGAATACTCTGAGAATAGGCAGAAGGCGGCCTACGTAAAGTGTCAGTACCACAAGCATGAATACCAAACCATCAATTAAATACTTCTTGAAGCCCGTGCGTTACGACAAGTTAGCCTTGTCGAGTGCTCCTTGTTCTAGACCAGTGTTTCTCAAAGTGGTCCGTACTGCCCCCCTGGGGGACGTTGAGGAAATGTAAGTGGGTGGTAGGAGGGTACGCCTTGAATGGGGGGCGTATATTACTGTATAATATACAGTAATATAATCATTAGAGGACGGTGAAAAATTAAATAATGTCCTAAGAGGGCGGTGATTGAAAAAACTGAGAAACACTTTTCTAGCTTATACTCCATGTCATGCGTGTGTGTTATGGAAGGGAGTGTCAATATCTTCTGTGCAAGCAGAGAAGTTGGTCTCAGCGTGATTGCCAGCAACAGATTAACGTAACGGTTCCTTTACATTAAAATAGAACACGTTGTGTTACCCTGTTAGACCACGGGGTTTAGCAGGCAAGTTTGAGGTCGGCCGAGTTCAAGGGGACAATTACATTTATTTCTTGCTACAGACGCGTTAAGTGCACAATTTAACAGCAACGCCAACATCTCACGACACGGTGGACATTGCAATCTTGTCCAGCTCAGAGTGTATTGCTCTCATTCAACTGTCTCCAACTGCAACTGTTCTGAAGTAAACCATACCTGTTCCGTGGTAAAATATTGTAGATGACGTAATGTAGTTTTACTTGTATCCAGAGACCATATTTTGAACGTCATTTTCAATTCATACTTCATTGTCCCTTTTGCATTATGTTTACTCTTCTATCGTAAGTAAATTTAGAGCCCTCAACGAAGAGCAGTGGTGTCAACAGGTTGGCAACCCAGTAAACTAGCTTTATGCCCTTCACTCTAGCATGACATCACACTGTGAAGTTTTCTTAAACGTCAGCTAAATATGGGAATACCATAAAGGCATATTATTTGAAAGACCAATGACAACTTAATCCACTTTTAAAATATCGTTGAACTTACAAATAGAAATTGATATGAAACATTACTGTGTTATTCCACACAAGCAAAATCCGACTCACGCATCAATTAGCATGTTTACATAAAAGAAACAATAGTTATGCAGCGTTTATGTACATGATGTTTTTGATATTGCATGCCTTAGTGACTGAATTCATTAATGATGCATTGTGCATTACCCTCAAAGCAAATTGCTAATGCATAGTTCAAGGAAACGTTCCACACGCAAAATTTATCCAGAACAATATTTTTTTTCGATATGCTCATTAGTAGAGTTGAATTCGTACAAGGAGCAAAAGTAATATGACTTTAATATAGTTCATAATTCCTTAATTGATACAAAGGTAATATCTTGTTGGGAAAGGAGACTGTAAATGGAAAATAATTATTCATTGAATGGTTATTACTTCAGCTCCATCGATTGCTTTTTTATCTTGGCATCTGAGGAGAGCCTCTCAGCTTATATTTTCGAATAAATATATTGACTTTTATCAATCATATTCTGCAATTAGCCACAATTCATTAGTTCTTGGTAATTATCATTTGACCGCCGTCGGTTTGAAATAAAATCAACTGAGTTGCTGAGCAGTCAGTTGTACTTGGCTGAACACTTCAGACACTCAAGGATAGCAGCAGCAACTCAAGTGCCATCACGCAGCGGCAACTGTTCTTCACGAAAATTTGGTGAAGCGCAATTGGCTGAAGTTCTTCGGAGAAAACTTAGTAAGGACTCCTCATTGGTCAGACTCAGTGCCGAACGAAGCGTAACTAAAGCTACCGTAGGGAATAATTAAGCCGTCCGCTTTGAACTCAGTCTCCTAATAGTTCTCTCTCTTTCTTAAAAAAAAGAGGCAATAATTTGTTGGTTGAAAGTTCGAAATTGAGATGGGATTTGAACTGCAGTTTCCCTTAATTAAGAGTACATACTTCTACGAACACATACATATGTTGTGTTTAATAACTAATTTTTATGCATTAAAAAAATTAAAAAGGGCGGCTAGTAAAACTCGTTCCAGTTGTGGACATTGAGTGTCTAAATAAATGGGTTCTACATACGTCTAGAGTCCTCGCTGTTCGTGGGCCAGAGCTAGAAGGAGTTTTCGTACTCCTCCATTCCAACTCTTCTCTCTCTGTTGTACGCACTCACGTAAAGAAATGTGACATTCTAGTTAAATTTAAAGATTTTTAAGTAATCGCTGCTGGTCTAACAATTTAGATCTAGGCATTTTAAATCTTTGTTGATTTTACAAGACAAAACTGTTTCAAATGATACGCAATCCGCTTACCCCCTGCCATTAATTAAGGCTTTTTATTATTCTTTTATTTGCTGGAATGTTTATTGGCGCAACGAGCTTACCCCTTGTCAATAGTTTAAATATTTTGTATTTTTTGTTCTGATATGTTTCCTTGATTAGTTTACCGATTGCTTATAATGTGTTTGAATTTTTCAGTTGTGAAAAATTATGTTTAAAGTCGAAAACGTTAATTTTTAAAAAGTATATTGTAATGTTCTTCGTGAATTTTAGCCACTAAAATATTAATATTTCAAGTGGCTTTCTTTGATTTTCTTTTTCTAATAGTGTGGTATTAATGCAAAGAAAAGCTTCTATAGGCCTACCGTGGATCTTCCTACTTAGCAAATTATATTGACTGGTAATTGTTAATTTGCAAAATATTTTTGGAGTCAGGGTTTGACAGTAAAAATTGAAGTCTGTTGGCAGAGCTAATTTAATTATTTATTATGCCGAAAAATCATTACTCAAGGAGTTTGTTATCATTAAGTATTTGAGTTTTGTTGATACTTAGAAGTTTAAAGAAGTAATATTAACAAGTCAAGCTTTAACAGTAGATTAACAATGTTTGAGCAAAGTTTGTTGTTGGAAGTCCAACGTTTTATAAAATTTTCATACAAAGGTCGTTGGTCATTTTTGCGAGGCTCTGTAAAAAAATCAAAATCACGCTTGAAAGAGTCTAAGTGAATAGATCTTTTGCTTCATTCATTTTGAGATTTAACATGCTGAACTATCCAGTAATTAAAAAGAACAAAAGGACCCATAGGCGCTAACGCTGCACGTGTATCATTTCTGAGGCTCAATCCCGTCAATGTATCAGTGCCGTGATTGAGTTCTATTTGAATCAAGATTTGTAATATCACGTCCTTAGATATGAAATGCCCGATTTTTGAACAATAAATTTATGGCACATATTCTCCAACAAAAAGTAACATCGTTCAATCAAAATGTACACATACATTATATACTCATTTTTATATGTACTTATTCATGCCGGAAGAATTCTGAAGAGCAAGAGGTTGTGGTGGTCCACCATGGGGCTGATTTTCCAGAGTAAAGTCACCAGACCAAAACTTCTCAAAGCATCGACGTACAGTGCGCTCATTCGCTACACCTTTCCCAAAAACCTCATTGATGTTTCGAGCTGTCTGTGATGCATTGGTTCCGTGACAGAACTTATATTCATTAACAACAAGAGTTTTTTTGTCTATTCATGGGTTCAGAAAAACTTCTATTCATCAGCAACACGAGTTTTTTTATCTATCTATGGGTTCAGAAAAACTTCTATTAATCAGTAACACGAGTTTTTATCTATCCATGGGTTCAGAAAAACTTCTATTAATCAGCAACACGAGTTTTTATCTATCCATGGGTTCAGAAGAACTTTGATTTATCAACAACACGAGTTTTTTTGTCTATCCATGGGTTCATAAAACTTTATTTACATGAGAAAACTCACAGAGTGCAGTGAAATAATCTGACACAATTATAGATTTAATAAAGGCAAACTAGATTAAAGAACGAAAAAGTGTAAGGAAAGAGTGAATAAAAAATCGTAAATAAATTGTGTACAATTTCGAAATGAGAGTCAAGTTTTCGTTATTTTTTATTTCACTTGTATTAAATCGACAAATGAGTGAGATCCTTCACTGCACCCTGTACGTATATTCACGAAGATAAAGAAATATGTCCTTATAGAGGAGCTCAGATGCCTCACTTCTCCCTGGAGGATTAAAAAATCATCCACATGCTCTGAAGAACATTCCTTTCAGTGCCTTTCCTCTGGAGATTTCTTATGTAATAGCAATCTTGATCTTTTATTTTCGTAAGACTGAACAGCTCTCATGACGCTTTTTCCATCACAAGCAGGGCTGTGCTCATGCATGGGAGACGAGAGGTCTTGCTGATTTGAATAAATTTATTTCCACATTATCATTAATAACAGGGCCTAAAGTCCATCAGTCGGAATTTTTTACATGCTATTTTTCCTGTAACAGCAAATTTTGCTCGATCTTTGTGCATGTCAGTAGCATTGCATACTAGTACAGTATAAACACAATGTCTGTTATTAGAACTGCCACGACTGTATAACATCATACCAGAATGACGGTCATTACAACTGTTACGACTGTATAACATCATACCAGAATGTCTGTCATTACAACTGTCACGACTGTAAAACATCATACCACAATGTCTGTCATTACAACTGTCACGACTGTATTACATCCTAATTATTGTCAGTGTGTTGGTGAAGAATGTCCGTAGTCGTTTGCACTACGTATACAAATCATACTAAATGTACTCTTAATTGCACAACATATTCTATGATATTTTTTTCTAATATTCCACCGTTTGAGAAATTGAATTCTTATCGCCTTTTTTCCGTAATAATGCTTATTCGATTTTAGTTATCATGTATCTTAGATTATTCAAATTTCACTAAAAACGACTTCGTTTTCAGGGTTGATGTTGGAGAAGGTAAGTTCTTCACTCATCAGACATACGAGTGTGTGTACTTAAATGAGCCTGAAGATGTTCAGATCAAATTTTTGACTAAATCACTATAAAATCTTATTCTACTCGTAATATTTTCAAGCAAATGAGCCTAACTTATTGCTTCTTTTGCCAGCTCATTCCTTCTGCTGAGATCCACTTAAAATTCTGAGGCAAGTGTTCTATGCTAAACGGCCTCTCACACGAGGACGAGACAGTCTTTATATAGGCTAGACTTCGTCTGCTGGAGACTCAAATAAACAGTGATATTTACATGGAAATATGAAATGTTAAATGGAATACGGATGTAAACTTTGAGGGCTAGTAGGTTTCAAATATATTACAGTCCCAGTCTTCCATATAATGTGCACCGCAGCTGTGCGTGGAAAATATACGGGCACGAATGTGAGGGAATTCAGGAAATTTTATTATCTTATTCGATAATCCAGACCTTAACTAAGATGAAGAGTTTTGTACATTTATAATAATTGATGACGAATACCATGCACACCGATAAGAAGGTCGTAGAGGAACTATTCCAGAGGCAATTAACCAATTTAAATTCAAAAGGAATTTTTTTCTAGTGTTCTTCAGAGTTTTTCATAAATTAACGAAAAATAAACGGATTATTTTTGAAAGGTACTCTAGATTCTTCATATTATTTTAGAGTAAATTTGAGAACACTGTGGTAATACCGTAAGAATGATACTTCTTTGTATCACTGAGAGTTTGGAAAGAAAATTTTATCTATTGGTTCAATTACGAGAATTTGTGCAGGGTTCTTTTCATTCAACTACTGTAAGTCTCAACGCAGTGTGACTTTTAGGCAGAAATGTCTGGAGAAGACAAATATTCAGAGTTTTTATGACAACAAATGTAAAATAGTTTCTTCTGTATTCAACTCAATGGTTTTGATGAACACATGACACCAAATAAAAATTTGCATCACTGAAATAAAAATTCTGATGACATTAAAAATTCAACTTAAAAAAATTCAAAATTATTCTTAAGTGAATAATCGAATTAAGATTTGAAAAGTACATCGTAAGATTTTGAAATGAGTTTAAATCTTTTTAATAAACTATATTTTAAAGACATAAGGCTATGATGGCGATAAAGTGAAGTTTTGGGTTGCATTTAATAAACAAACGGAAGTGATTTTCATTTGTAGTGAATGCATCCTAGAAACGAGCTCTTAAAAATCTATAACACACAAGCGTGAGTAGAGCTCTGCTTTAATTAATAGTTGCTTCAATGCCTCATTTAATTAAAATGGATAAGTAACAATTTCGATTGTCCATTTTGAAGCTTTGAGTGAGCATACTATGTTCAACTATTGAAAATGTACGTTGTAGTAAATCCTACCTGACGTATCATCCTGTAGTACAGTGGGGTAGCTAAGTATAAAAAAGTTCATTCGCAGGATGGTAATCCTAGTTCTCATTGGCTGGTTGTGTTTCAACACGAACAACTATGTACGGGCTCACCATTTTCTGCCTTAACCCTTTAACGATCAATTTTTTTTCTAGTTTGTACGTCTAAGCTCACAAAGACCGTCTGTACACTGATGCAATGAAGCACGCTGAGAGCCAGGCAGCCAAAAAAACGACGCTGTAACATGCCGCCGCGTTCAAACCTAGTAGCAACCTCGTATTGCTCACTGTTTAATTATTAGAACAATTCTCCCAAAGACCGTAAAAGGGGACCGTATGTTCCTTTTCGTCGCTAAAGGGTTAATTGTCGAGAGACTCAGAACTTATAGTCTACTTCTTAGAAGTCTTCTCCTGAGGCCTGCTGAAATTTAATGGATCAAAATTTCATTTAAGAAATCATTGATTTATCGACTACCCAGCTGAAACACGAGTCTATTTCTTGAGGGATAAAGCCAAAAATAAATAGTATGAATGGCTTCTTAAATTTTGATGTAGATTTTGCATGGTATAATATATAGTGCACGACTAAGAGAGCAGTATAGATGCGTAAGGACTGAATCAGAAAATATAATTTTGAAATATTGCCCAAAAATTAACAAATACACGCAACAAAATCGGATTAATATTTAAATTTGCACTGTAATTTGTGATGGATAATCATCACACAGATGTCACAAGCAGGTTGGGCTTAGCACTATCCGTGTTTTCTAAGCCAAAATATTTCAATTGTTGATATTAAGTAACTCGTCCAATTGAAGGGTTTTGTGCTTATTTTTCATTCTATTCATGAGTTCAAATCTCATTAATAAGAAAATTCCAAAAAATGAGTAAATAAGGAAGTGAGAACGCAAATTCTATTCACCAGATCAGTGGCAATCATTCAGCTACTGCTGAATGAGTTACCAGCTCTAGTGAAATGCCTTACTAATGTCTGACGCCTCATTTCCACTTGTTCCACGTGCTAGCATAGGTGTTTATTACACACGTGTCTGCCTCAGCTTAAATAATAGTTAATGAACAAACATCACTCGTTGTTGAAGTGTACTTTAGAGACCTTCACGCAGGTCAATTACTAATCCACGAGCAGTTGGTTACGGTGAAAGTGGATCTGTCAGTCATTGCAGAGTCAATTTAGGAGTGCGCCCGTCAGTGTTGTCCAATTCGCCTGGCTAATGTGTTTTACTGATTAAAATATGTTCCATGCTGCGAGCATTTGTGCGTGTTGGACGTATGCGACGGAGAGGGCATTAATGTAAATTTCTCTCCATAGATAAGAACATAACATAACTAAACTCTTTGGTGTGAGAAGTTAGATGTTTCTGGGCTTTGTTCTTGACATCATTTAAACACATGCTACCAGCATGTGACTTGCTGACGCCCTTTGACTATACCATTTGAAAGGACGTTTTGCACGTGGGAGCTCAGCAACAGACTTCAAAGCTTAATTATTTCTTGATGAAGCAAAAACTGGTTTTACTTTTTGAAGCAAACCCTCGTTGAAGGCCATCTTCCATCGCTTCCGCCAAGGCTAACTTGAAGGCTGATTGCAAAACGATATTTTCCAATATTTTTCATGAATATTTTCCGGACCTTTCAGAGTTTTAATACTCCCCATTAAGGCATCGTCAAACTCTCGTTCATTGGGAGCATTTTTCGCTGTTGTTGCCAGTTTTAGCATTAAGTTTCGTGGTCAAGTCTTCGAGAACTTGAAGAAATCTTAGATTTTTCCAGCATCTTGAACAGCAGTAATTTGTACTCACAAAGTTTATTCTTTCTGAGTTTTGGGTTAGCCAACGAATATAATGTTTTTTTCGAACACGTAGTAAATTTCAATAAATTATGGTTGGCGAAATTTCTTGCGCTGGGTTTGAAAGAAGTGAAGAAATTACTAGGAACGAGGAAGTGTACCAGTCCTGTGGTAGATTCAAACTGAAGCTCAGCAGAATTAAACCAGGATTTATTTTTGAGTCTTTTTGAGCGGTCGATAATGAATGAAATGACTTCATAATTGGTCTATGTATTCTACATTGAAGTTTTGCGAACCTGTTGAGTCGTTTGATGAGTGGCCCAGCATCAGAAAATCCAGATTTTTGTCATCAATCAGTAAACGAAAGTATCAATGAAGGACTAGAGAAGCAACCTCACGAATAGTGAAAATTATTTACCCATTCTTCCAACACAAGGATAGGATATTTCACAACTAAAGTGAGGAGGTTTTCTATAAGTAAATGTAGAAACTTGTGTCTTGATAGCCGTGAAGTTTCGGCGGAATGATAATTTTTTACTTTTATTACCGCAAAATAAGACTCAGAAAATCGACGAAGCGACAATCTCTGCAGTATTCAGATGAGCTTTCGGCGTTAAGGGACGCTTCATTTTCTTATTTTTTATTAGCTATCTCGTTCAAAGTTAGGATGGTAACTCGTTTATTATTCTTGGAGCAACTCAGACGGCCTCAGTAGAAGGTTAAAAAGAATCCTTTTAATTTTTTGGACTGACTTGGGATAAGGATTTCCTGAGGCTGTGGTTTTGTCACATCTGGCAACAAATGAGTGTTCTTTCGAAGCTCTCAAGTTCTTTGAAAGCTGCGTGAGAGCCCTTCTGATGCCGTCATCACCCTCACACTAAGCTCTTGCTCTTTCCGTGTTGACCTTCATTCAGTTTCCTTCACTATTTTTTCCATTAAACTGGTATTTAATCTTTTTTAAAACAATTTACGAATGCAAGTTGTGTCATGAAAAGTTCATTTCCCTCTCTCCTGAGAAAAGTTTTTTCTCAAAATTTTTGTTCCTTGAACAAAAAAACCTGGTTTTTACTTGCCAGAACACAAAATGAAATTTCCTTTATTTACTTTCCTCATTGGGATTTTCGTTCACCTTTCAGTCCTGAATTCCTTACTCCTTTACTTCATAAAACTGAACTGCAAAAGTTTCATCTTTTCTCGTACAATAGACCTTAACTACGATATTTTTTTTATTCTTACTGTTCAATAATTTGAACTTTTACTTATTCTACCTGAATTTCGTCAGTTAATTGCCATCCCTAAATTTGATTGACTTACAAATTCAATTCATTGATGGATTATTCAAACTTAAATAATGTTTTGAATTCATAAACATTGAAGCATAATTATAAAACAATCTGGGTAAAAATTTCTTGTAATTAGCACACCGTTTCATACAGATTATAAGATTTTCTTATTTAGAAAAAGGATTATATTTTTTTCATAAATGCTCGTATATTTTTCATAGTGAAGTTAATGATTTCTGTAGTAGTCAATATTGATCGAACTAATTGCGAGAAACAAAGCTCAACGACGAGCGAATTAACGAAAAAACTGCTTCACTTTCCTTGGAAATAATTAACGAACGTCAATTTAAGTTCAATGCTAAGTAGTATACAAATTTTTATATAAAAACATGCTGTACCATGTTCTGGATATACGTTACATATACAAGAAAGATTAATGAATAACAAAATTATGTAACATGCATTTGTCTAGGAAATTTTGATTAGTTTTTTCGTTTAGTTTGATAAGCTCTTCCGAGGTAAAAAACTTGCACATCTTATGAATTTTGGGTGTACCGTAGACGTATAAAAATGATCAAACAAAAAATCATCACATATGTTATGACAATAACATGGTATTAACGTCTTGAAAGTATTCGATACGATACGTGTAATAAAATACTCTAGTATTAGAGAAGGGATAAGAAAACCACTTTATTTCCAATCAAGTTCATACATATAATATGATACAAGATTGGGTTTTTGATTGCCTTTTTAGCTTACAGGTAACCTGGTCCTGTTTGCTCATAAAGCACCTAGTAATTGTGAACTGTATTTCAGTTATGTGAGAAGCATAAGTAAATATATCAATGAATTTGACACACATTCCTGAAATCAACTCAATTTATACAGATTTATTTTCATAGACAAGAACTATTTTGTTTATTGCAGGAGCAAAGAAACTTGTTTTTTGCTGGCATGTGACTCGATGGAAAACAGTCGTGTTTCTATTGTTGGAAAGGTGCACAAGTAGATTGAACTCATGAATTGAGTCTTATAGAAAAAAACTCAAATTAACTCTTTTTCGACGACAATATTTGCTGTATAAGTGTACATCTTATTGTAACTTCGGGCCTGCATGAAAAACTTACTATCTTCGTCAATCTAACCCTCCAAATTTGCATTGTGTTCTAAGGCAGCGAATACGAAAAGACAGTGTGTTTGAACATTAATAACATGGTTTCACTCATGTAAGATTTTAATTCCGTATCCGCAGTATACTGTGTGCGCCTTAACATTCATCTTCGTGCAACATCCGTCTGTCACACTTTCTTCACCAGTCTAATGAATAGTATCACTCTTTTTAACGTAATAGTTGCACTCAGTATCCGTAACATTCTGTAGTATTCCATTATCAAGATGTAATGGATACTTTCAATACCTATAATATAATGAAAACTTTCAGCATTGATTATTAATTTAAAAACTATTCAAGCATTGGTAGCTTACAGAAAGTCTTCAGTATTAGATTTGTTGTCACGAGTCAATCATCTTTGTATTAAGCACAAACCTTACATAATTATTTTATTCGTACTTGCGGAAGGACCAATAGTGTTAGAACTGTGTAATACTGGAATGCAAGTAGGGGGAGATTTTGGCAATCTTTGATTTGCTTAGAAATCTTTTTCGTTCTTCAAATATCAAGATGAGATGAATTTAGATTTTTCTTGGTCTAAATTGTATAGAAATCATGTGGAGGGCATACTGAGGGCATTTAATGAACAACTAAAAATTCGGACTGAACCCTCACTGTTTTCGGTGTTCTTACGTGAGATAGAAGGTCGTTTTCAACTCGCGATCTTTTGGAATATTTGAATACATGTCATGTTTTTGCATTGCATTTTATGTCTTTGAATCAGTGTTGTTTGTGTAGAATTGCGCATCGTTCATTAAGATAATTTTAATCGTTCCTTATCGCGATGTTTTTGATCTACGCTGCTTAACATGGCAGGTTTGATGCACGCCATGTATTCGTTTAGCGTATTTATGCGTCGTTGGTCATTTCATACAAAACACCATTAAAACTCTTCATTAATATTCGTATTATAAAACATAAGGATGTGTAGCTGCCTCATTTTCTGAGCAGCCTTCAGGGTTTCTCTTGCTGCAAAAAGCACCTAGCAAAATTGACAGGCGTTTGAGTCTTTTTATAAAGCAAAGGAGAGCGACAGCTTGGGATGGGCGTAACTAAATGGGCTGTAATTAGCACACTTAATTAGACAGGCAAGTGGAGTTGCAGAGGCAAAATGTGTTGTTATAGTGTGCTGAGTCATGTCGTCCTTTGCATGTAAGCTGAAGATAAGGCTTTAATTATTCAATAATCGATTGCTGGTCCTGCAATGTAATTTGGGACAGAAATACGAGTATCTCAAGACTGGAAACACGTGTTAAATGTTTTCAGGTGAAGGGAAGATTTAGGTAAGACTATTGAAAATGTCGGGTGAGGTATGGCATTAAAAAGTGTAAAATTTATAGTGAAATTCTTTGCTGTGTCAAATGTAAGTAATTATTTCCATGCTCGGGGTAATAATGCCACTCTTTTGGTGCCGCAGTAACACACAAACGAGTTATTAGCAACACAAAAGCAAATTACGTAAAAGTAGCTTCAAAAATTATTAAATGGTAAATCAGAAATTCCAGAAAGCATTGACGCCGTACAACGCACACTAGTTCCTTGTCTCATTTACCATATACTGAGAAAATGAAGGCATAAATATCTGAAAAACATTGATTACGTGCGTGCTGCAGGTCATAAAGATTTAATTTTGGAGAAAGCTGCACAAAGCTTAATGAAAGAAATCAATTTAACAGGGTTTGATGTAGTCGTTCATCAGCTTGAGAACCTGCAGTTATGGGCGGCCTTCAGCAATTGACCGACCGCAAGGTAACCAATACGATCATAATAGATCGTAAGACAATGAAAAGTTCAGAAATATTGGTAGTTTGAGGCTGCTAAAAAGAACAAGTGCTAAACAACTGAGTGCTAATCTGTTGAGTAGGAGCTTTTAGCATGATTGGTTTGCTCTAGAACGTGTACCCATCACTCCTTAACACATTCATTGCGGTACGACCCACAGGTGGGTCACTCAGGTTAGGTTCTGTATTTTTTTTTAAACTTTCTAGTGACTGTGTGTACAAAGTAAAGATTTGCACCAGCTAGGCAACTGCAATGAATGTGTTAATATTATTTAGGGATCTAGAATATCTGTAGGGTTCTTCGGCTTATTAGTCGAACTTTTGTTCTAGATATTATTTTAATGCTTGTTCATTGTTCTCTATCCACAGTAGGAAATCCTAATATAGATCTAAATATTTCTTCTTTTTAGGTAAATATCACATAAATATTGTTCTCACACTTGTATGATGGAGCTAAATAACTGCAAGATAAATATCTTTCATTGCAGGCTGAGTGCAAAATGTCGAGTACATTTGATGTTATTAGCGACAATATTTAGATTTACAAAATCCATTCGAAGTACAAACATATCTTTCCACTTAAAATTATTACCATAAAAGGACTTTTTGACAGAAACAATAACGTTCCAACCAGAAAAAACGGCCATTAACTCATAATAAGAACCTTCACGACATCCCAGGCTCTGTTAGATCCTGGAACCAATTCCTCGAAAATATCACTTTAGCTGGCACTGTAAACACATTCAAAAATCGTCTAAACAAAGATAGGATAAGGAACCTCCCAGTTCCGTCAAGTACTTATTCCATCTCCTTCTTAACTCTTACGGTATGTGTGTGTATGTTGTGTGTTTGCATGACTAAAATACTTCTAAATGATTGAGTTGTATGTAAATAGCTGAAATACTTATGCATAATTGGGGTGCATGTACATTTACGTTAGGCGGCTTGGAACTTGGGTAGTTACCAAAGATTTACCAAACGACTCGTTTCTGGTGCCTAATTTTATTCTACATATATTACGGCAGCACAGTTCTCTAGAACATATATATAATAAATGCACGTTTTTGTGCATAAATGGAAAATAGAGGTACTGCATAATTATGTTATAATTAGCCAATAAATTTTTGAGGCGTCTAAGGAATTTCATTCCCTGAGTCAGAAGAACAAGGTGTATTATTAAGATGTTAGAAGATGTGTGAGGTGTTACAAGGTACTATGTAACGCGTTACAAGGTGTGTAAGGTATTATAAGGTGTTACAAAGTGTTTTCAGAATTTAGTGGAACAATTTGTACGATTTTAGAATGTAATACAATGTTGTGATCACCTTCAGACTATAGTAAAATAGTTTGACTTCATAGTAGTAGAAAAATTCGTTTAATTTTATAATAAAGTGCAAAATTCATTTAACTACTTAATAAAGTGGAATAATTCATGTAACTTCATAAAAAAGTGGAATAATTCGTTCACCATCAAAACATGGTGAAATGTTTGTTCTCCTTCAGAATGCAGTACAATAATTTACTTTATTCTGTATGCAGAGAAATTATTTATTTACCTTTAGATTGTAATAGAATTAATTGTTTAATACTGTACAGCTAAAGAAAAGTCTGTTGTTTCCGGTACGTAATCTAAGCCTCCCTACATCACGGCAGCCTCACTTTTGAGAATTTCTTTAGTTGATTTTAAAGGCATTAAATGCATTCACATGTACACATGAAGGGCGTCATTCTAACACACGCTTGTCCAGGCGCATGCAGCAGCACTTCAGTCTGGGAGTGTGGACGGTAATGTAGAGAATTAATGAGCACTTAGTATGCACGAGACAAATGAATGTGTTCTTGCGAAGCGTCATCCTTCAATATTGGAACGAATGGCCAGGTCATTACACTTAATTTGATATTCTTTATGAAAATCAAAATCAAGTTGAAGATGGGATCTTTGCCTGTCAAGAAGTACAATTGTCTGTCACATACGCACTTTTCATTTATGTACATCGTTTTATTGTTCATGAAAGATTTCCACATTGTCAGGACTTTATTCAGAAGTAAAATGATGAGCTTGTTTTTGTTTTCGGTATCACAAACGGAATCAAGAGATTTTTTTGTAATTTTCAGAACAACACTTTCATAGCTCGCCTAGATATGATGGAAACGTTACAGGGGGTTTTGGGTAACAAGCGTCAACGACCTCATATCACATGCCTCCGGTCGCCAGTTACCAACTGACCCCAGCATGGCTATGAGTTGAGATTATGTAACAGAGTAGGAGACCCATGGACATGGAATGACCTTCTAACGTACAAAGAACTGGCGACGTTAGCCACAAGTTGCCATTGCAATCCATAAGACGACCTCTAGCACCGTACGATCAGTAACTGCGTCAGGTCATGAGTGTTAGTTCTACAGTTTATGGCTAGTCATCTTAGTAGGTTTCAAGTCCTCCATCAAGGAAGCATGCGTAGTTTCAGGTCACAGACCGTGGATAGACAAGATGCTTAAATAATATATCATGGGTTGGAAAATAGGGCCTAACCCAAACGCGAAACGAGCTCAGAAAAAAGAAGAAAAGTACCATAAAGAACGCTATGCAAGGTTCAACTTGCATGTCCATAAATGATTGGTGACAATATGGAAGGATGTTGCTTTTGTAATACAATTCATGAATGGTTAATCATCGAGCATCACCAACTGAACACGTGGAATTCAACAACAAAGCCAGTTACTCGAGTTAATGGCTTTAGAGTTGTTTCTATTTTGTTTTTATTGCGTGTAAACTTTACACGTAATAAAAACAAAATCTCATTTCCATTTCATTTCAATACAATCCATCCTATTCTACTGTGCTTTATTTCATTCCATTTCTTTTTATTTTATTTCATTACAGTACATCTTATTCCTTTCTATTCTATTCTATTCTGAAACCTATGATTGAGAACTAAATTTCGACAATTCTACTCGAGAAAGGTACATGAATTGTAACGCAAATTTCCTGGTGATTAATAAAAACTTGCTTGCAATAATTGTTAGCCGTGAACTCATACAACAGGATGTTTTTTATTCATTTTCAGTCAGTAGCACTCCCTTCTATGAGAACAATACGAATATATGTTCCATATATGAGCTCACTGGGATATTTACACTGTACGATATTTATTCAAGAACTTTTATATATGAACTCGAACCACGAATATTCAAAGCATCTCCAAGTATTCAAAGCATCTCCAGAAGATTATATTTTTGTAATTTTAATATCATGAGTAACTCATGCATTTTGTGCCACGAATTTTAATAAAATCTCGCCCACGTCGTAAGTGTCCCTACGGCATGGGACTTCGGTATTGAACCAAGAATGGGCCAAACGGCTCGTTCCTATTGCCTTATTCTATTCTGTACTGAAGTCCATTGTTTATTTGAAAGCATCATTTCGTAAGCGCCTTACTCCTCAATTCCTCTCTATTTATTCTCGTAGAAAATTCATGCTGTAATTTTTAACTCCCATTGATCATCTCTCATGGCTCTCACATTAATAACCGCTGCATGATTAGAAAACATCGAGAAAATTTACAAGTGCATGGGCTGAAGAAGCTCTACCCATTCATCCAGTATCGCTCCCGACTCCAGTATTATCCAGTATTATCTCCAGTATTATCCCGACGCGAGTATTATCGACAACTCGATAGCTTCAGAGAATCTTGTCTTATGTCGATCAATTTTATAGAAATCAGCGTATTCTAAGTTGCGAAATGGATTCATTGTGTATGGGGAATGTGTCTGGTATCCGGAGATAGAATATTTAGTACAGGGAATGTGGGCGTAATGTCACGTAACCATAACGTTCAGTAGCCCAACTATATATATATATGTATATATATTTATATATATATTCATATAAGAATATGATTTAGCAGGCGTCCGAAACGTCCGATCTGTGTGGTACATAAATATACTTGTTTCATTAAAGTATAGCTATTAAGTATTTATAATGAATTATTATTCTAATATCACTAACTGTAGATCATACTGTGCCTTACTCTTCTAAGGTCATAAAATGGTTCCTTTCCCTCAAATTAAAGTTATCGAAAAAATAGGGCAGAGCATCAACCCAGACCCCAATCGCTGCTGCATTGATTAATTCAAGACTGACTAGCATTCTATGCTCTCTACGATGTTTAGCTCACACTTGTGCACTCTTTATTAATACAGCTCTTTTACTCAGAGCTCTTCCCATTATATCCATCCGTCCATACGTAAACTTATCTCCAGCAAATCTTTGCCGCTCTTCTATGCTTCATCCGTTTCTCGATAAGGAGAGTTATCCGTTTGTTCTTTTCGTTTGCTAAAACTTCTTTTAAATTCTCCACTTCCGGCTATCCGACAACTGGTTCACACTACCTGCCACCCGATGCACCACCCTCTTTCTAAACTTTATCACTTTATCACTTTATCACTTATCACTTATCACTTTATCACTTATCACTTATCACTTATCTTTATCACTTTATCACTTTATCACTATCACTTTATCACTTTATCACTTTCTTTGTCACTTTAACCATGCTCCTCATTTATTTTATTATAGTTAATTCGGTTAATCTCCTCTCAGATGCGTCGAGTCACCTAGCCTTTGTACTGTACAAAACAGGCGCCAGAATCATGTTCTTATACAAACTTATACTTAATTCATGCCATGGACTCTTCCAACGTTCTACTGCCTGATATTTTTCTTCTCTCTGCTCCACTACTTTCTCCATCCTTCACCTTAAAGGGGCATTTACTAGGCTATGGATATACAAATGACTTCATTTTTCCCCTTTTAATTAAAATCCAATCATCCGGTATTCTCATTCTTATAAAACCAATACGTTTAATTGTTGTTCCCTAGTGACTCTTCTCGCTCTGAAAGCCATTCCAAATTACGTGACTGATATCTAAAGCGCCTCACGTAATCATGTTTTCGTGACTAGCTTCTATTGTATTACCATTTCCTGAAGGTACTATTGGCTTATAAAAAAATTTCCAGTAGGATATAACTAGGCACGTCTATTGTCATCTTTTATTGTGTCAGCAATTTTGAAAAAATTACATTGAGAACCGTTCAGATTGGTTCCTAGCATTAAAAAAATACACAATTCACCACGCATAATTTTTACATGTAGACAGCATTTTTTTATGAGTTGCGCTAATTGATACGGTGCAATTTTGCCAGTATATCACTAACAAATTCGTCAATAACGAATGAATTTCGTAATCTACGCGACTTATTTTCTAGCAAGTCAGAGAAATGCTAGAACTTTTTTTGAGTGTTCCTGTGAAGGGCGATCCTTCATAGAAAGCAACGATATTTGTGACGCAAAAAAACACAAACCAATCGAGCGAAGGTCGTAAAAACGTTCTTGTTGTTAAAGGGAACCACAAAACACGCAGATGTTGCAAAGCTTCTTTAAAAGCGAGTCAACAGGCGCTTGTATTTGTGTAGAGCTGCACAGACTTGTGCAATATCTTCATATGAAAATTCCTGCGCTTGTTCCTCGCAACTCGCAAAATGAAACGACAAAAGTAGTTTTACCTGAATGTGAAAATGAAAATTACTTGTAAGAATTGGTTAGTTTTGTCAAGGCAAGACAGACATTTTTCACGTATCTAGCCTCGTTTTTATTTTATGTTATAGATGTTTCATATTGTAATGGGGAAGAGCATGGTACTTTCACTGCATAGTTTTTTAGCTGTTTACAATATGTTCAAGATTTTATTTCAATGTACCCTGAAGATTCTTTTCGCTTATACAAAAACTTGAAAAAAATGTGATGCAAGATATTTTACGAATGCCGCAACACTTTTCATAGGATATCTTTTATGTAGCTCGTTTCAATGGAACACGAGTAGAGAACATTCTTGTCGCAGTTTTTGAGCCTTGACATTAATGAATACGACTAGGAATGTTTCAAACGAAATAAACAAAACTTGAGTTTTTTCTTCGGGTGAAATCGTCGTTGAGTTGCCGTGGAGTTTCAGTGGCTCGATGACTGTGACAGCGTGAGGTGTTCCGCGCCGGCCGCTGTTCGTCTCAAAGTTTTACACAGAAATACAGTGTGAAATTTTTCAAACACCGATCCCAAATTATTGAGTGCTGGTTGAAAACTACAGTATATTTCTCATACCGCTGAAAAGTTTCTAACAATGTTTAATGAGCAATCTTATGGAAGGATTTACGGATAGAAATTCCATTTATTACAGTAAACCCAATATGAGACAATTTAAAAAAACGTTGAAATTTTGTGGCGGCTAATTTACAAAGCAATATTTATAAGTGGCTCGATATTATTGGATAATTGTAAAGCGCAGAGATACTTTAGTAATGTAAGAATTGGATGTCATAAAAATAAGCGAATAATAATTAGTTAAGACTCTTCCCGTTGGGAATTCACATTTCAATGGATGCTTAATTACATTGTAATTTAAAACTCAGATGTTCTATTAACAGAGTCTTCACTGTACAGCTTTTCAAATAATGAAGCTTGTGTTTCATATGGTGAACTTTTAATACTTTTCGCACTCCAAAAACAATAATAATGATTTAGATATTTAATTTTATTGGCGTATAAAAAATTAATTGAAAACATAGGCACTTCAACATCGGTTGACAAAAAAGAAGTTATTCCAAAGCATTACGTGAACACACGAAGTGCTGTGCCACTATAATACTTTAAGTTGCCTCGGCATTTAACATAGTACGCATAGTATTCAGTATCTAAACCAAGTTATTCAGTATTGAACGCATATTAGTCCGTTTATAGCCTATATTATTTACTATTTAACCTACATCATTGAAAATTTATTTTACAGGGTGTCCATCAAGTCTCTTGACCATTTCAAAAATTTATTACAAATGCAATTGATAAGATATTTCATTCAGATTTCTTTTATTGTATTCATTGTTTATCAAAGTTTTTAATCACATTTTGAATTTGTGTGTTTCAGGAACCCTGTTTGTGAAAGAGATGCTGTTGAGACTTTATGACAGACTTTTATAAGACACTTTATGGACACCCTGTGTATTCTTCAGTAAAAAACCCATGTTATTCAGTATTTAACCCATAGCATTCAGTATTTAGCATATATTATTCAGTAAAACCATATTATTCAGTATGATTACACTTTTAGAATGGTTATCTTCGAGCCAACATCTGATGAAAAGGAAACTGATGTCCAGAACAAGCATAAGAGAGACAATAAAAGTTGAGTTGTTTTGGTTCATAAAGTTGGGTTTTATTGGTTCATAAAGTTGGGCTGTATTGGTTCATAACGTTGGGGTTTATTGGTTCATAAAGTTGGGTTTTATTGAATCATAAAGTTGGGTTTTATTGGTTAATAAAGTTTGGTTAGATTGGTTCAGAAAGTTGGGTTTTATTACATCATAAAGTTGGGTTTTATTGGTTGATAAAGTTTGGTTGGATTGATTCAGAAAGTTGGATTGTATTGGTTTTCGAATTAACTTTGTTTTTCGAGCTATTGAATTAAATCCTTCTTTTATAAATTACATATATTCTCATTCCATAAACTATATTTTAACGCATTCCTAGATTATACATTAATGCATTCCATAGACTATATATTAACTATCTTATTCAGTATTTAACTTATTCAGTACATATTTAAATTATTCAATATTTAACTTAATTCCATGTATTCGCATAACTGTACAATGACAGTGAAAAGTTTTCTAAAATTTCAAAATTAACAGGAGTATTTTTTCGAGAATGTTTGAAATGTTCTTGATTGATCAAGTATGTAATTCTGATCATTTTATTGTTCTCGAATGCTTTTTACTTTATCATTTTACATTCATTAGAATATATATAGTCCTAAGAATGAATTGTTAATGTAAAGAACAATATTAATTCACAATCTAATGTTAGTGAATAGAATTTATTATTACATAATAATAGATTAAGATATTTATAATAGTAAATGAATTCTTGATATCACGGATAGCGTAATAATATTTCATCAATAATATATATTAAAAACGTAAACTAAAAATCACTTTTCTAGAATATTTTCGATAACATAAGAAGCATTCAACTGGACGCTGATCTTCCATTGTATTTTTTCGTGCCTAAAGCACTGTAATCCCCTGTTGTATTTAGTAATACTAGCAATAATACAATAGTATTCAATATATCATTCCACTAGCAATAAGATTTACTCAACAGGGATTTTGACGATCGTATTCCGAATATTTACGTTTTTAAGAATGTTACCTTAATATTAAGAATATTATCCTAATGTTTTACACAACGTAAGAGATTGTCTTAAAATAATTAATGCATCATCGGAAACTATTTCACTGTCTAGTAATACTTCATTAAAGAGGATCTTAATATTTCACTTCCAAACGTCAAAAACATTTTCGTTCTGAAATTGGAGGTGTTTCTAAGTGTTTTTGAACTTGTAAACATGAACAGAAAGTTAACATCTCCACTCATCAAGCCTCTTACGGATGAGTAACTTGCTCTGCAAAAAATGAATAAGCTCAATGTCACAAAATAAAGGATAGCGTTAATGCAACTGTATAGAACAAATGCGAGAGCGTTTAACGCTTGATTACAATTGAAGGGTACTGGCTTTGCACAGCAAATTAACCGAAAAATTTCTTAAAAGAGCGAAATTCTCGTTCGGGCGGCCGATATAAAATTGTGTGGGACTTTTCAGATGTTGTTCAAGCTACATATATTTGAGAGCTGTAGTAATAGGATTCGATCATTTGAGTGACATTAGAAGTGAAAGCTTTACTGAGGGAATCCAATCACTTGACTCCATCCAGTGATGACTGTCAGGTCGCATACAAGAGCCTCTGGGGACTGTAGGAGCTCATTCATTTACACAAGGGATTCGGTGGCCAAACTCAGCCATTTGCAGATTGAATGTCAATGAATGCATGCAATTATTGCTCTGGGGATTGAGTTGGGGCGGTCGACCCCCGTTCCAATAATGGAATTGTGCTGCTTTGGCTTACGGCTGTCCCTGACATTGTAGGCATCAATCACTTCTAACGGACTTCCTCGTCACTGCGTTCGACTAGCTATGATACTGGCAAAGCCACTCGAGAATTCAGTTTATTCTCATATAAAGTTACTTTCTTCCCTGTCTGCTGGCTTTTCATGCTAGTATCTTATTCAAATGGCAAGTATTGTCGTCTTGAAAATTCTTGGAACCAGAAAACCAGCTCAAGTTGGTCACAAAGGACATAAATTTCCATCATCTTCTCTGAGTTGTGTGCTACGGAAAGACTTTTGAGGCCAATCAAGCCTTCATTTCTCTAGCACAGAAATAGCTTCCCATAAATGTACCTAGAAATGATCAGTTCCGTAAAACATATGGCTTCTTACACTAAAAACATAACTTATGTACATTTTGAACCCTTCAATGCCAGTGGAGTTACACTTGCATTAAAACTGACATTTCACATAATTATTAGCCTCAACTGTTATTTAATGCAACAACTTTCATCGCTTATTGTTCTTTTCCATCAGTTTCATCCCATTTATCACTTTCCTAAATTAATGCCTATCTCCATTATTGTCATCCTCGGTCCTGCTCTTGAGCTGACTAACAATGCACGGTACTGAATTACTTTTACGGGCACGGTCTTCATTGATTTCGACTGGCCCTCCTTGCCTCTGGCATCAGTGGAATGCGTCCCAGTGCAGCTATATGTTTTATGCTGTCGACATTGAAGCTGCTCGCTAGTAGCAACTACAAAGGACCCTGTTGACTGATCTTGATAAGTCGAGTTTTCTTACGAAGCTATTTGGAATGTAATGTCCTTCTTCTGATTATGCCATCTATTTCCACAGAATGACTAACGTATTCAATCGCTAGTGTTACCTTGAAACACTATTACCTAACCACCAGCTACCAGCAAAGGTGCTTACTAGCGAAGACTTGTGCATTTAAAGCTCTTCTGCTGTTAGTAGATCGCAATACTTGTGGCCACTGCAATCACTCGATCCATGTTCATTCTTCTCCCCCGGAGCTGTTGTCGACCGCGCTAATTGTCCTTCCGGTTTGTTATTCGCGACCGCCGCTCCCTCCAAAGCCGCTATCCGGTGCTTCAGCTTTGTATTAAATTGGACGTTAATTGAAGCAAGTGTAGCTTTTTCAAAGTAAATTCTAATATACGTTCTTGCACGCGACAAATAACTCTTCAAAATTCAATTTGTTTTCAACTCATAGAAGATGTTTCATTTTTTGAAGTACACGACTAAACATTTCTTATTATGCAGAAAATAATGCCTTCCTGAACCGATTTAGTGTAGCTACTGTAAACCGACGATACAAACGAGATCAAAAAATTAACGTTAAATCTAAACTATTTCTATTAGAAGAGCTTTTCTTTTTTGTCACCTTTTCCACAGAAATTTTTTCATTGTGTCTCAGGCTATTGTTCGAGTACGTTCATCTCTTCTGTCAAGTTTTCATCATTATTCTGCAGAGTTATTGATTCGAGCTGTCACTAGGCATCGTAATTTGTATTGTTCGTGAAATATAAAGACTTTCTGAGCTTTTATTTTATGAAATATTCTCTTTCTCTAATCTGCTTTCTGTTTGTTTGCATTTTGCAATGCTTGCATTCAAAATTCTGTCACAGTTTTTAATTGGGATTATTTTTCTGAATTTTTCATCACAATTTTTTTCCTCTTTTACTCTGACTTTTTGTTACTTTTCCGTTGTATTTTAACAGATATTGCCTATTTCATTCTTGTTTTCCTCGTTGATGAAATTGAAGGATTTTCTAAAGAACGACTCACAATGCTGCAGCTAACTCCTTGCAATCCTCATCTGACCCTGCACCACAAGAGCCATCTTCCTTCCTATCCTAGTTGCTGCTCGTCGCATTCATTCTTCTTCTTAACGACTGTCTTTGCCCGCCCTTTAATGGAATTGCGCTTCCTTGGCTTACGCCTGTCTCTGCCTCCACGACCATCAATCACTTCCCTAGGGCTTCTGCACCCTAACTCTGGATTGTACTTACGACTGCCGTGCTCTTGCTGACAACTGAACGTTGGTGTGTTGCTACGCCGCAAGTTATAAATTTGGGCAGAAGATGTGCTACGCAACACAACGGTCAGACAGGCCTACAAATAAGCATCGTTCATCTAAATGTGACGTTTCTAGGCCAAATGGCGCTTGCAATCAATCATGTTTACAGATATTAACTTATCTGCTGAGTGTGGATTTTCATGACTTCGCTTAGTCTTTTTGAACTTTCCTTTGGGTATAGTGAGGCTTGCTCTACCTTGATTTTCATCGATAGGTCTTATTTTTTTAACTTTTAAAGTGAATAAAGAATAGAGCAGGTGGAAACATCTGGACAAGATTATAGTAGTTGAGGGGCATTTTGAATCACAAATACGCGCTTGAAGAATAAAGGTAGGGTCAAATTGAGGGCTACAGGTAAAAATTTACCACAAACAATATTTTCTGGGTTTTAAATTTGATGTAGCCCATATGTACAAACGCTTGGGAGGGTAAAATTTCTCTTTGAAAAAACATGTCAGCCAAGCAAATTTTCTTTTATCAGGTGTGGTTAACTTATCTCATAACTTATAGACGCGGTTCAGGATGGAAAACTTATATATTAATAATGAGAATAGTTTTAGAGTGTATTTGCAAAAGGGGTATTATAACTGGTTTATTTTATGAAGTTTTGCAGGTACTGCAAAAGAAAATAGTAGGAATAATCCGCTCGAATAATTTTTATTAAGAGATTATAATTTAGGAACAACAAATATTTGAAATAATATCGAATTAATTTCTGGTAACGGTTGACAAAAAATTGAATATGTATAGTTCGTGTACATTTTGGCTAGTATTCTTATAAACAAAATTGAGCGCCGAAATTATCTATGTGAAAAGTATTTGAAGGAAACATCGACACAAATCAGAATGACATAATCATGATCTAGTTGTGGTAATTTCATTAATATAAAAACTTTCGTTGGATCTGATAATAACAGAGTAGATAACAATAACAAAACTGATGACAATAACACAACAGACACTAACATAACAAACAAAACATAACAAATAACACTAACATAAGGAATGACATTGACACAACAGATGGCAATAACACAGATAGTGAAGGGACCAAATGGTGCCTGTATGATAGAGTACGCGGCCTGGTGAGCACAAGTAGAGAGAGAGAGAGCCAGCCACTGCCATACATCACTACTGGTGCTGAGGCTAGTACACCTCAGGCGTCACTCAGACTGCCATTCATTTACACCATTTGTTCTTTTATGCATTCAATACTCATTCATACCATTTATCCATTCATGCATTCATTCTTGAATTCATTGGTGAAAAAATACATGAATAGTCTACAAAGATATGAACAGTCATCCCAGCTTGTGTTTGTAAATAGTTATGGACCAGTCGAAAGAATTTTATAAATCCATGATTTATATTAATACTAGACATTTCCTGTGAAAATTTCACGATTCAGATTTGACTAATTTGAAGTTATTATAAAGATGAATTCATTAAAGATTTACAACAAATTATTGTGTATTAAATGAATACTTTTTATTAATTTCATTCAGAACTTCCTTTCTGGATCTTATCTAACGGGAACATTGCTCAGATAGTAGCCATTTAAATTCCTTGGTTTAAAAGTGATAAAATAAGGAGTAATGAAATAAAATACATGTTTCAGTCTTACCTGTAAATATTTTTCATCAATCTACATATATAATAGACTATGTATCTCCATATATATCTCTCTCTCCTCTCTCTCTCTCTCTCTCT
>VCRD01000759.1:0-12151 GCA_006783055.1 Trinorchestia longiramus
TACATACATACATACATACATACATACATACATACATACATACATACATACATACATACATACATACATACATACATACATATATCCGTCCATACATCCATCCATACATCCATACATCCATCCATCCATCCATCCATGCATCCATCCATGCATCCATGCATCCATGCATCCATGCATCCATGCATCCATGCATGCATCCATGCATGCATGCATCCATGCATGCATGCATCCATGCATGCATGCATGCATGCATGCATACATGCATACATGCATACATGCATACATGCATACATGCATACATGCATACATGCATACATGCATACATGCATACATGCATACATGCATACATACATGCATACATGCATACATGCATACATGCATACATGCATACATGCATACATGCATACATACATACATACATATATGTAGATTTAATTAAAAATATTTAATTTTGCTTAAAATTCGTATTTTCCTAGTTTACTAATACTTCCCAACAAACGTTTTAGCATAGATTTGGGTATTTGAAAATGTTCCTCAAACGTAACTGTGCGCTCATTATAAGCTGGATATGGCCAGTGCTCATAAACAAGCGATATGTGACTAGAGAGACGTTTTATAATAATCTACGACCGTTACAGCTGAGGAGAAAGACTCAACATCCTATGATGGAGCATTTGCCGTGTGCTTAATTTCATTTCTGTGCACCAAAATAAGAGTGAATCCAGTCAAGCTTGCCTTCGTAAATACAAAATACATGGTTTCAATACATAATACACATTTCATTTTCCAGTCAGAAAAAAACGAACAGAAGCCCTTCACTCCCGCGAGTCAGTAGCTCAGTTTGCGTAGAACACTTCAACGTACTAAGATAGCAGGAATATTAAATCTACTGAGTTCAAACTAAGAAGTACATCTGGAAGCACATGCAGGCAAACTGCGGATATTGATTCGAATTTATTTTCTAATTTCATGGAGCTTTAGTGTATTGTACTTTGCATTACAGAATACAAAATTTTATATGTTACCTCAGGAACAGGGTACCCATTCCTTTTCAGCTGCTTAATATCGCAAGACAAAGTCATGTACGTGGGGTATTATTCAATTAAAACTTTTGAGTCGTAAATAACACGCCAGTGACTATTGAAAAACTTGTAAAACCTTCACCTCTCTCGAACTGCAAGGCAAGTAAGACAAGCGCAGTATAAGAGATCTTCAACTTTGTGCCCTAAATGATAAACTGTTAAAGTATTGCAATTAATGAAGTAGTGAGACAATACGTTGCAGCATCTAGAAAGCCTTGAAAGGGAAAGAACGAGATAATTTATCGCTACCTTGGAGATAACGCAGCCAGTTCAGCCTGTCTCAGTTGCGATATCGAGCAGGCAACTGAAGCAAAAATAGGACTGAGGAAGAGTATCATCATAGATTGATAAATAACAAGTACTTCAAAACATAACAGGAAATGGCATTGCTTTCATCGTTGATAAAATTGTAGTGACTACAGCAGCCATTCTTAACATAAACAATGATTTCGGATAGCAAATAGTACATATATAGTGTGCAAAGCCTATGTACACACGAAGAAATGTATGACATATAATACTTGTATGTATAACGTCACATCCAAAACAAAGTGCAAAAAAAAACATACATTGGGTATTGATTTAAATGAAATAAAAATTGATAAAATTTGTATAATGAAGAATCATAGAAGGTTTTGTCTCATAGCTCAGCACTGGCTCAAGGCAAGAGAATTAATTATATTCGGTACAGAACTTGCATTACATTTTATGAATACATTACAGTATTTGTACTTCAGAATGACATTGTTTTGACTGTATGATAACAGGATAGAGGTAACGTTAAACTATGTCTTCACAGAATTCAACGATAAAACAAGAATGATTTCCTTCAGAACATTTATACTTGAGTAAGATATAAGACAGACAACGCTACCGTGCATCAGATTGCGAAGTCAGTTGGGTCGATACCTGGGCTTGCGTGAGACCGCACATTAAACATCACTGCGATGCCATTACTACCAATTTTGAGTTGAATTGAAAGTACGAGCTGCAATTCCGTCTTGAGTGACTATGTATTGGATTGAAATTATTCCACAAATGAGGAAGCCAATTTCTTTAAAAATGAAATAAAAAACTAGTGTTCACCTTCATGCCACCCCGACGAAGATCTATTAAAAACAGCTTTAGCCTTTACAATTATTTCAGTAATTTTATGACAGCAGAAGTGAAGTGCCTTCGGGTAAAACCTCTGGGAGCTACTAATTGCGCAGGAGTAAATCTACCGTTGTGCGTGTTCAAAACTTCTGCTAGGGTTTAGATTTTCTCACCAGACCTAATAAAAAATCTACCGACAATGGGTTTGATCGATATGAACTTAATTTTGAATCATCTGTTCTGCTTCTTTTTGAAGCATGCAAAAGTAACCGGCCTTAATTGCGCCTTAAAATCTTGTGCAACAACGATTTGAAAATAAATTATTATGAAATATTTTTCGTTTTCCTTAGAGGACTTTTCCCCATTAGCTTTAGAAGAGCTTCAATGGTTTGTTCTAGGCAAATTGACTAATCTCTACAAGGAATACACTTGCTTGATGTTGCAACACATTCTACGTATCCAGACCCTGAAAACTATTTTAAGTCCCTCATTTAAGTGCTTTATTTTGTCTCTACTGAACATACAAGTACATTTCTTAGCAACAATTTTGTCCCGTTTACCTTTTTAAGGAACTCTTTTTCATAACGTTATTATAGACGTCCAAAGTTATGAACAGATGAATATATGACAAAGTATGCTGGGTAGACATAACGTTTTGCTGAACTTGTTATATTTGTAATTACTTTTTAAAATAGGAGAATTTTCACGAGACATCCAGTAGAAGGAAAACAATGTGTAGGAAATCCCATTTCTGTTTTGAAAAATGAAAGAAGTTACCATGTCATGCAAGAAGAGTTTATAAAGTATTTAATTTTCTGGTAAAAAATTCAGATATTAAGCTATGTAAGATACTATAAGTTCTCTACGACATAACGCTAAGAAGGTAAAGTTTACATAAGACAAAGCAAAAAGCATGCAGGTCGCAAATGTCTATAGGTATCTATTGTGTATGTTTCAATGTACGTCTGAAATAATCAAGTATTTTTATGAAAAGATTTACATAAAAAACCATCTAGCACTGAATTTTCGTTATCAAAAATGATTTCCTAGTGTAAAGGATCACTCAGACTGAGAGTTGATTGATTTTTAACACGTTTGTTGCGATTGCCTGATTGGTGTAAAACTTCACTTTGTACGCATAGTCACTAAAAGACTTGGAAAAATTACAGAACCTAACCTCAGTGACCCACCGATGGGTCGCATCGCAACAAACGTGTTAACAGAGTTTATGAGTTATTTCGTCAGATCAAAGCTGTCTTTAAATAGAGCATCGCTGGCATGGATAGTTTACTAGTCGATGAAGTACTATTTTGAGCACCGGATCAACCAAATTAATGCCAATAACAAAGCTTTACATTTTCTCTACATTCGATTATTGTATTTGAGCTCAATCTCTACGCAGTAGCACGAGAGACGAGCTATATTAATTACTAACTGAGGAAACAAAGTTCAAAGTACAGAATCAAAGATCAGGTCCTTGTTGTCGTGCTGCAGAAGTGTACGTGACATCCATAACGTTACACATCGGATTTTTATCAGAGAAATGGTACTTCAGTTATATGCAAGGGAGGGGACATTAGTCACGCACAAATTTGTCATGCTAAACAATCAATGAGACCCAACAGAGATACACTACATGACCCCCTTAATACACAAGATGATTAAGTAGATAACTTATCTCAGTTGAATGCAAACGTTTCGCAGCAAATTTAATCCTCAATAAAATCTGCTGGAAAGAGCTGTGAAGAAAACTTATTGAAAAATTAAAGAACAAATATACTTTTCTCACAGGAGTTCAGACACATGGGGATAAAAGCATAATTAAATGACGTGCGAATGCAGGTGCATGACATTTCTCAAGTAGTTGGGCACTGCAGCATAACTATAGCATAAAATCTTTACCGCATTGGCAACACCCGCAGGTGGAACCACTTGAAAGATATGTTGCGATGACAGGGTGAGTAAGAGCACAATACACTTCGTCCCATCCTGAAATAAGGTATACGTGGGATGCATACTGTACTTCACGCGGCACGATCAGCCTAAGTGTTCCAGTGTTTCTTGCTGTTCTTGTCTTTCTACTCGTTCATCATTCCATCGCACAGGCCTATTCGTGTTCATCCATGTATTTTTTTCAGGCTTCTGTGGCATTTGGTTTGAGAAGTGCATAGGTCTATAAGGTGGGTTCATATTTGATGAAATTTAGCACGTGCAGAAGAAAACCAAAACTTAACACATGACTCGACCAGAAATTAGTATTATTGAAATTCTATACGCGGAAATAAAATTTAGCACGATCTAAGAGACACCATTAAGCTAGAAGATTAGGAACATTTAATATACAAATTGTCAAAAAGTTTAGATTAGTAAATAACCTTTCTTACTAGAATGCCAAATTTAAAATTATTTGAAGTCATAACTATGTTTACTTGAAAAATATTATAAGAAAACAGGAAAATGAAATGCAATTCTCAATGTCCTATCATTGACATGCCAAGGTTTTTAGTATGAACATAAGAAAATTCCGAAACACAACTTATGTTTTGTATTCATCCTTCACCTTTTATGTTGATGGGGCGTCCACAGGTGACACATAACATCTCCAGCCTGGGGGCCTGACGTACAATATGTTTTGATGCAATTAGAAGCTCCGTTTACAAGAAGAAGTTGAAATAGTTTCCCTAATCAATGCCTGAAAAGAACTTGATATTTAATTATTTAAGTTATTATTGAATTTATTACGTTCCTTTGCCAAGAGAGTAGTTCTTGAACGATGATGAGCTAACACGTGACGGAAAAACACGTGATGGTTCATTCGGGGTGCAAAATCAAAAATAGATTACGTGTACATTAGATAAGCAATAAATGCTAAAATCAACCAAAACATTATTCACTGAAAAATGAATGTCTGTAATACTTTGTCAATAAAAGAAAAACAAGAAGTGTGACCAACAACAGAACCAGAATGTTTTTTTTAGTAACCGACAAAGTAAGCTCGAGAGGTAAAATGTGTTGACATTACAGGGAGCGAGAGTAAGGCAACTGCCCACCAGACGCTGCAGTTTACAAGCGTAGCTGAGGAGTTTGAGACCAACGTGTAAACAAAGCACCTGGGAACCTCCGCTCAGGTGTGGGTTGGTCTAATATTGTACCAGTGCTTGGAGTGGACTCCGATCCAACTCACACATTGATTCTACGTGCCAGTCCTAGAATAACTATGAGCTAACCTGCTTCGAGTGAATGAGTACATCTGCCCTTTTTGACGAGGATGTGTACAACACTAAGTTTTCTTAAAAAACACGTTCTTCACACAAAGAAAGTGCTAATTTGAGTTTCTCAGTAACGCACTGAATCTTTGAAATTCAATTTTCTTGATGGTATTCAAGTTCTGTATGACCTTAAAAATATATGCTGATCGCTTTCGGAAACACGCCCCGTGACGGTAAATCTGATCCTGTGCGTCTACAAACAAAATCAATCCCTACTAGACACGTGCCAGAACCCGGTTCAATTTCTCCGCACAACCAAGCCCAGACCTCTCTATCGACCCTCGAATGTTTACAGAAACGAGCGCAAGCGGTTTGTGCAAACATTTTTTGTTTTTTCCGCTTTCCTACAATTTGTAAACGCAGTCTTTTTCCTCACAAGGGAACATCTGGGGCACGCGTAATACATCAATTCTCATGCTTTTCCGGCGATATTTATTACGATATTGAAAACATTTGCAGAACTGTTGAAACTCGTATGCAACGGATAAGTCCCAGCTCTGAAAATGTACGGGTTTGTTATTCACAATCCTTGAATTCTTAGAATATTCTGAAAAACTTTCTGCATTCTCTTGTACAGTGAAGGGATTATAAAGAAAATTGCATTTAGCAAAACCCTTTCCCCAAGTCGGGACAATTTTTTTTCAACTTCTGATTTGAAAACCAAGATGGTAAAATACAATACTTCCTTCTGGTAAAAAAGGTTTCCATATGCGCGCCCCCAAATGTTCATAAATGTATCTTTCATCATGTACAAGAAAGAGTAACACATTTCAGTTTTAACTGGCTGTCATTATACTTATGCACTAGAAATGCGATTAGAAAACTGGTGCGTCAACACTTTAATACCCATTGTGTGTATATTTACAGTACGTTTAGCTAGATAATTTTTTTTACTTTCACTTAAATGAGTTAAACAAAACCCCCAAAAAAGTAGACCAGCATGCAATAAATCGTTCGTACTTTTTCTTCAGGAAATATGTTACGAATTGAAAGTTGAAAAAGCATAGCATCAGTATTTTTCCAGACATCAGACAAATTATTGAATAAGGGAAATTTCTAGCACAAAAATTGTAAGCATTCTCTTGGTAGCTATTGCGTTAACAAACGCAAGTAATAAATTACAAGCATGCTATCTGGGGTGCAGATGAGGTCATAAGGCGTTTGTGGCGGGTTGTTTTGATGTGGAACCAGCACACTTTTTCAAAGATAGGAAAAAGAAGTGACGTTGCTTCGTAAAAAAACAAGAAGTGAATGCGTTGTCAAGGAGAGACCACCGCACTCAAAATCTCAGGGAAGACATGAAACGCGCGTAAAAGCATCGTCAAAAAAGGCATTTAGATTCGTTAACCCAAACCCAATTTTTAAATGATTTTTCAACGACGAAGCTGGCTATTAGAACCTAGGCACAGAATCTGCTGCAATGCTAGCGTAGCGAATGGTCAGTTAATGCTGAATAAATCATGGACTGGGTGTTTGCTTCAGTATCACTCTTCTGAAGACTAAAATTAGAGGAAATAAATTTCTAGAGCATGATGTAACAACGGCTGTAAAGTCAGATGAATGACTTCCTATTGAGTACTGGAGCGCCTAACATAACATGACGGTGACTATTCCGGATACTAGAAAACACAGGGACTTGCAATTCAGCTCACAACACAGAATACTACCAATTTATTTGCAAAACAGATAGTTTATAGGTACAAAATACATCAACATTGTCAAATTGTATCGAAAAGAAAAAACAATTCATTTCAATCATTTTTTTGCACCAAATGACCTTAACGAAATTCTGAAGTGGCGTATGATGGCTACTGACACTCATGGAGAACATGAACCTGACCAGGATGCTGTACATTAGATACCTAGGGCGTGCGTACACAAGCAGACTGCAAGAGCAGCGAGGCTGTGGAGCAGGAGCTCAGCTCAAGAGATGACGCTGAGTGCAGCGTCCGCTGATACAGCAACAAGAGTAGCTCTGTAACTCCACTTGATCCGCTAGCCTCAACACAGTCAGCGTGATAACACCTATTTTTAGTTCCTTCTCTTCGGATAAATGGTAGTAGACGGTGAGATAGTGGTACGATGTACTATTTGTCATGTGGTTTCATGAGTAATGTCTTAGAATAAAAAAATCTTCGTTGGAAGAAAGAAATAGCTTTTGAACGTCAGAAAGCGTGAGGAAAAATTCGGTTAACATATGCTTTTAATGGTACTTGTATACAATCTAGTGAACTTAATCTTTTGGCTGAAAACTGAAGTAGTTACTAAATTTGTCAGGTAATGAGGTTCATGTTATTCAATAAATGACACGAAAATGTAGAAAGTTGAAGTTAAATGTAATAATTGTTGCCTTGTGGGTTAATTGGTACTCATTTCTTCGTTGTTGCTTTAGATGTTTAATTGGTAATTATTCCCTCTCTGTTGCCTCAGTTCTTTGATAATTATAAATTTCTGTCTCGCTCTCCCAGTGAATTGAGAATTGTTTCCTTTTCAAGTGCAGGTGATAGAAGCCCACATGATGACTGTGCCAGACTCTTAACAAATGCAGTGAAAGTTTCTTTTAGAAACAAAGAGGGTAAAAATGTTGAAGCAACAACTAACTTTTCAACTAAAGATAAAATTAGAAACCATATTGAAATAACTCATTTTCTATATATATTGCAGAGGTAGAGGCGCATTTGTACTAAATTTATATCTAAAACCACGAGCAAATCCAATTCACAAGATTCAACGTTGTCAGCGGACATAACATGCAATTTACATTAATATGCGTACTATGCATGATCTTCGATGATTGTTTGAACACGAAAATATGTTTCTCGTTTTTTTAACCAAAATACAATAATAAACACACAGACGTGTGAGTCCCAGATATAAACTTTTTTCACGTGCTACGATATTATAATGAGCAAATCTTGGGAAGCACAAAAATTTTAATAAATCACGACTCGGCAACCCTTTGATCCAGCATATCAATTTGAAACTTGAAAAGCTTGCTTCATCGATTCAAAACAAAAACTGCCGTACCGCATTTTTATTTTAAATCAAATGATAACTGCAACCGAAATAATAACGTTAACACAAATTTTCAATTTCAAGAGAAAATAATCTGGATGCTTTTGCAAACAAACGAATTGACTAAAGTAAACGGACAGTCAGCTCAATGGTCATTGAAAGAATGAAACTGTTTTCCGCAAGGAAAACAATTAAAAGCACAAACATGCAGAATAGAGAAGCTACAACGTTATATACATATTCATGCGATTACTATCACAATAAGTAACTAATGACAATTGGGGTCCATATATGTCAACAGTAACATAAAATTGACACGGTGTATTTTGCGGTTATTGTATAGTAAATGATCATATTTGGCAAGTAGTGCCGTACAATTGTAAATGAATCCGTTTCATTTCAGGGAAGCAATTCGCTCTTTGCATCGCTCGACAAGGAAGACGGTGACCACTATAACACCAAGAAGCTAGAGAAGTTAAGTATCGCACACGAGTCACTTCCCACTCCTCGTTGGCACAGATCTCCTCCAATACAGTGAACAAGTATTGTTTCTTCGAGAACCTAGTGTTATTGATAAGATCTCTCTCCTTGGATAAGTCGGTCGTCACTCAAGGGAAGTGGGAACCTACATGGCTACGTGCTTCTTACTCACAATCTGCTGATATGAAAGATAAGCCCAATAACTAAAAAAGGTACGCCCGACCCCTGAAGTTTGCCACAATTCAATAATTGTGAATGTTGTGGTGAACGTGATGCTGTGTCGACGAGATGCGATAACACATTCACACAACAGGACATAAACCCAGCAATATATCTTAAAGCGCTAGTAAAAGCCATGCTCACTACTGTCTCTGAATAATTTCATAGTCGTATTTTTCATGCATTGCTGGAAGCTCCAATTGACTAAAAATGTTCTGAATTACATGAACGTGTTAACATGAAAATTTGTAGTAAACCCTGCAATTTTTACAGTTCATCTCACCTTACCAGTATATTCAAACACTCCAGTCGACAGTTATTCAACAGATGTTAATCTATATTTTAGACTCAACCAATGTTTCTGTTCTCTTGTTGTACTGATATTTATGGTAAAGTGTCGAGATTCCGAAAAAATAACGTAAGCGTCAAATGAGCATGCCCAATATTTTTTGAGCGTCCAAACACTTAAAATTTCATTGGTCAGTATTTTGGTGGTTGTTTGAAGTTTTGGAAAAGCTGTACTGTAGTTTTCCAGATATTGTTGGTTCGCTATCAGGGAGCAGCGTATATTAATCAAAGTGTCATGAATCCTGATTTTTGGAGTGGTGACTGCAGACGAAGGGTTATGCGACCATTCAAGAATTTAATACTGTAGTTTTTTTTTTGATAGGATATCATACTGAGCAAAACACTATCTTAAACTGTCTGTGTGTTAACAGGCTGCATTGTTCTGATTTCAAGGCTCAGAATACTTTAACATGAATTTTTTGTAAAAACGTACTCCTGTTAATTTTTTCCTTTCTTAAAGAAGGTATATTTAAATGGCCCACACACTTGCTGAACATTGAAAATCTACGTAAATGCAAATTCTCATTGCTTCAAATCCGCAAAATGATAGGTTGTTAGACAGAACTTCGTATAAAAAGATAATGCTGTTAAGCTTCCTCCATACTTGTTATAAATTGCGATAATTTCAATTCCAATTTTAGTATTCGTTTAATTTGCGTCATAGTACATTATGTCATCTGATATTTCCGTTTGATTTCCCCCTAATAATTGTTAAATTCTCCATTTATATATTTATCTTTTTACAGCACTTTGCCCCTCGCTTTCATCTTTTACCATTTTAAATTAATTTTTACGCCATTCATCATTTTGTAGCTAATAAATTCGTTTTTATTTTTTAATCTGGCACAGCAGTAATCCAGCCTTGTTTTACGGCCCAAGCGCATGCACGGTACAGCACGACACACAACGATCAATCGTGTCCGACAGACGAGTAATCGCGTCTACTGCATTAAATAATTATATTTGGCTTCAAAGTCTGCAATTTGTCGGCAAACGAAGCATCCATTTTTGGCCGAAGTCCCCTTAAAAACACTGCTTCCTTCTATCAAAAGGATATCGAGAGGACATCAAGAGAACTTGAACAGGTAAAACTGAGAAAAAATCACTTTCAGCTGTCACGTTCGTCGCTTGAAAATTGCTAGTATTATACATCAAAGAAAGTTTAGGTTGTCTCCAGCACTGAAGAACAAGCAAAATCACATCTTGCTTTCTCCTATTCAGTGCTCGTGATTTCATTTAAAAAATCAGAAGAAAACATGTTGAGCTGATTCCTTTGGCAGATTACAGATGATCCTGATACATTTCACAAGCAAGATTTTAGTAGCATCGAGTACATCTTCAACTCGTAGAACACAATCCCTAGACTGCGTAAACGTTTCTCTGGACGTTGGGAGTCCGGATGTGCAATCCGAAGAATGTGTGGAGTCAAAGATATAAGCAGAGGGCGTGAAAAGGTGTAGTACTCTTTGTGAGTTGCATAAGATATCAAGTATAAGGAGCGAACAAACACACGGACGCTTCCCGACAGATGGCGACAGTAAACACTTAAAGTGACGCGCGGTCCTTGTAAGGTACAAGTGTTGCTGGCAGCCGCTGTACCTTATGGAACACACTCGGTCTGGTGCTCCTCGAGCTGCTCAGGACATGGTCCACAGTACATACTGTTGCTAAACTGATATATTTCCGGGATGTCTAAGTGCTCATCGCCGATTGATGGAGAAAACTTTAATGTTTGTCGTCGAGTGAGGGAGGAAACTTCAATGTTCGTACAGGAGTGGAAGACGAAACTTCAGTGTTCATCGTTGAGTTAGGAGGGGACACACCAACTCTCATCAAATTACATAGTCGAGCAACAAAAATAATTGCTGTTATTACTTCCATAAAAGGAAGAAATAAAACATATGGTTCCTGGAACGAAACAAACATATGCAAACTTTACTGTGGCATGGTAAATAAACTATGATCAGAAAAAATGAATCCACTAAGTGTTGCTACATATTTTTCTAAAAGTCCAGAAATTTTTTGTTAAAAGCCACTGTGTGATAGAGTATTTTGCAAGAGTGAAAGCAATTAGCGTGAATAATGAGAAAACGCTATTGGTACGACGAGATATCCATAAGGCTACAAACCTGAATGCGAATAAAAAACTATCCCAAAGAAGTTTACAAACTGCACCTCTAGCAAAATAGTTAATGAACTCTCACACGCCAAATAATTTTCTTTAATGTTAGCAAGACAAAGCTGCAAATAGCAGGTGAAGTAAAGATACTGCCAAACCAAGATGAGTAGAGAACCAACCGTTTAAGTGCTAAGCGAGGCAACGCCCTCGGCTACATTAAGATCACCCGCCTAACAAGTGCAACATATCGCGTTTACAAGCAGCAACGTACAATATCGCGTTCACAAGCGGCAACACACAGTATCGCGTTCACAAGCGGCAACACACAGTATCGCATTTACAAGCGGCAACGTACAGTATCGCGTTCACAAGCGGAAACGCACAACTTTCGCGTTCACAAGCGGCAACTTACAGTGTCGCATTTACAAGCGGCAACTTACAGTGTCGCATTTACAAGCGGCAACTTACAGTGTCGCATTTACAAGCGGCAACTTACAGTGTCGCATTTACAAGCGGCAACTTAC
>VCRD01000759.1:12368-54868 GCA_006783055.1 Trinorchestia longiramus
ACAGGCGGCAACTTCCACTATCGCGTTCACAAGCGGCAACTTCCACTATCGCGTTCACAAGCGGCAACTTCCACTATCGCGTTCACAAGCGGCAACACAGGTAGCAACGAGATCGTTTAGTGTCGAGGGTCCAAACGCGGCTGGAATGCACCAATTATTGAAAACCAAACAGTTAAAAAAAATTTCTTACCAGTTTTTGCGGCTAAAAGTTAGTGACGATCTCGACAAGGTTTACGGAAGCCAACATTAATGTTCTACTCTTATCACCGTAGAAATATACATTTATGGCGAGAGCCGCGCTCGATTCCGTACGATTGTGACCCTATGGATTCAAAGGACACTTGGATTTAATGGGTTTTGATAGCGAGAGCTCCTTATGAAAAACAAGGTATCTCAGTTTTTCATAAGTTATGTCTCTTTATTTGACTATGATTAATTTTTTAAGCATCGAAGCTAGCGTTGCAGACGAGCCAAAACATTTATACAAAGAAACTCTAGGAACTGCCATTTTCGTTACGCATTTGTTCATGTGTATGGATATAGATTTATTATGAACAAAAAAGCGGAATTGATAGGCAGGAAATTTTACAATTAGCTGTATATTTTATACAAATAAAGTAAATAAATAATAAATGTATCAAAAAAAATAAATCTAAAATATTTTTCAGCGTTAGAACCTTAAAGCACATGGTATGACTCACGAAAAAATTTTAAATGCAAAGTGTAATTTTGGGTCGTACAAGATGCTATGCAAGCTCCTAGACCAGCAGACCGCCACCTGTCGCAGCCGAAGACAAAGTCGAAGATTTTGTATCCTAAGAATTTCTTACACAGAAGGATTAAAGTTATTTGTTAAAAGTCTTAGTCATACAACGTTGTACGTGAGTTGCTTAAAAATTTTAGTAAGAATTGAAAAATATTTTTTTGAACATGTGTGACTTATTCCTTCACCGTAGCGAAGATTTCACTTTTCATTGGCCGATCAAGTAACATAACTCGCTCTGGTCTCTCAGTTCAGGTGGACTGGTACTTGCCACTTCATGCTACGCAAACCAAAAATTCTAGACTTGACCATTTGACCGAAGAGAGACACACAAAGCAGCAGCATATACTTTCGTTACGTAGTAGCTAAAATGTACGGCATTTGTGTGAAAAGAGCGTGTAAACATGTGTAACAGTTTAGTACACGCTTTGCTTGATTATGTGTTCGGACTCGATTGTGCCATTTCACTTTCACACCACCGAAGCAAGTGGTCGAGTCGACACCAGCTGCCATGTTAGGTAAGTCCAACTTAGGAGGTCTGAGGCCTAGCGTTATATTGACAGCAAGGTCGGCGTTGTGAAGAGGCGGGTTGTATACACCGACTCCCTTTCTCTGTTGTCCAGAGGTAAATATTATCTTGACTCTCGGATCCGACTGTCGACTGAGTTTACCACACAAGTATATTACGGGCAATTGCTGCAGGGGATCACTAAGTTCACTTAATCATTCATATAACGGCTTTGGCAGTTATATTGAAATATGCATTGTGACGAGTCGTAGAGCAGGTTTATCTCGTATCAGATTGTTTCGTCATTGTCCAAAACGCAGACCTATCACTAACACAATGTAAAAACTGTACCTCAGACCAACGCAAAGACAGATTAGAAGCCGCAGACTGCGTAAAGTGAAATGAAGAGAAAATGATCTAGCTAATTTGATTTTAGCAGTGATTAGCTGAATTGGACAGAACTTCACTTAGTGAAAGGAATAATTTCAGTCACCGACCAAGAAGAGCTATTTTAAAAAAGAAAGCGAATTTAGGCAGGAGTCAAAAGCTTTAAAAAAGCGCCGTGGAAGGAGCACGGATTCTGAGTACAAATGTCAACAGTCAGAGTCAGCCAAGTTAATTTGAGACGCACGTAATGCTTTTTGGCAGGCATGGACGGTCTAGGAATGAAGCGTGTAACTATGTACTACAGCTGGGAGTATCATAGTAGTACGACGATTGCGATTGAACTGCTTTGCTACATTATATTTAATTCTAGACTAAAATAGTTCATTTATCATTTGCTGCGTTAGTGGCCATGTTCTGTTGGTAATACAGAGCAAGTTAAATGATACTCTGATATGGAGAACTTTTTCCAGCTGGTTGGCGTGATATAAAAGTGAGACCATAGTTCATTCCCTCGCTTTCAATATTTACAGCAAAGACTTATGAACGAACTGAAGTACAATGAATTCGTGTGGTACTTGTATGGGCAATCTAGGGGGAGGGCACCATGTGGTGCGATGACCCCTCTGGCACCGACAGGTACTCGTGGGTCCAACAAGCAAGAGCACCAGGCAAACGACGCTCCACTCGCCGCTACTCAACCCAGCAAAACCCACACGCAACCCAGGGTCCCAGTTCCCTAGCTCAGCTAACCTAATATAATCCAAACTACACAATAAACCTGGTCTTCCTCCGGTAACAAATCATGGCTTAAAGCACGCTCTACTTACGGCTTGTGATTCGAATACGCATGGAAACTTCTATAGAAAAATATTTTGAGATATTTTTGTGGTGTGTAACTTACGCATTTCAATAAAGTAATTTCACATGGAAGCAAAGGACCAATGATCTTGATGTCAAATTCGTTAGCACAGTGACGTTTTTCGAAACGAACTACGCTAGGTATCAAACGGTTTAAAAGCACATTTTGAAATGCAGTCATTGTACGAATTAGTTAAAGCTATAAACTAACGTGTTGCACAAATCTATTACAAATTATGTGACTATAGCGCAACTCATGTTAATGTAGTACACGTCTTTTCAGTACAGCACAAGTCCCGCCAATATATCACAACTTACTAATTTAAAATACCGTTCAGTTTTGGATGACAGAACTTAATTTTATACAAAAGAAATAGCCCTACAAGCATTTGAAAAGTAAACCTAAATTGTATTTAAAACAACTAACGTCTGTCTCGCAGGAGTCACTCATAAATGACACAGGACGCGAATATGACATTTCAGGTTTCCGTAGAAGAAAAATTTGCAAATATACATAGCATAGCGAAATGCCCTAGAGTGCAATAGAATGGTAGAGAGGCGACACACAGGGTGGGACAGGCAAGAACATCCATATTTTATCACGTGAGTATATACATACATTACTTTAGTATGTTCGCAGAAGTTTTAGAGTTCACAGTGTTGAGGGAATGCGAAGGATTTCCACTAGTAAACTTTCTATGCCAGCATTTCCGAAACAGCCAGGGCTGACGGCTCACGAGTTAGAAAATCTAACTTGAAGAGAACCTAACTCAGCCCTCTGACAACGCTGATTTTGTCACCTTCACAAGATAAGCTAACATCAAACCTACGTATACATGGTAAGTCACTAGACAGGGCGAGTTAACAACTAACACAACCTTCCCTAACATTTGCAAAGCATTACAGACGTTTGTTTGCGCTGTTTTTAGCCTCTAAAACAAATAGTTTCATTGGGAATTTGAACATTTTTATATTAGGCTCCTAAAAAGTCCGATTGCACGAGTTAATTCGGTGAATAAATTGAGTTGATTCACCAGCTCAGATAATGGCGCTTGAACTTTTGCACTCTACAGGGAAGCATCATAAAATGTTGATGTTTGAACTATTAAAAAATCTGACAAATTGTGACAACTTGGATCGTTGCTTATCTGGACTGTACATTCGGTGTTCATTAATATTCAGTCGTTAAATCAGGAATTTCTCATAAATTCATCAACTTCAACTCTAAACCTCAAGCGTCTTCAGCCATTCAAGCGTGGATTGCTATTTAAAATTAAGTGAAGTAATAATTTCTTTTTCTCAGCAAAGTTCTTGCTTACGAACCCGACATGGCACGACTTATTCGACTGAGATGTTCTGGAACTCTTGAATTTCGAGTATTGAGTAGGCAAAGGTACCAGTTTTCAAGAAAGGAGATGCGCCTTTGTCTTGGATGGGCCAATAAAAACGGAATCCTTTTCTAAACGTTTGCGGGTCAATCGTTAGAAGAAGTTCAATGCAATAAGGACGTCATTCGTTGTGACTTCTGTGATATCAAGTCATAGTTTAACACGTTGACTCCGAAGTGGTAAGTATGTGTACAACTTAGGTTAGGTTCTGTATTTTTTTCAGATCCTTCTAGTGACTATGCTTACAAAGTAAAGTTTAACACCAGTCAGGCAATCGGAGGCAAAGTGTTAACGATTTAGTAATGCGATAATTAGTCTACAAGCAACAACAACGAGAAAATGTTACTGGGGCGCTGTTTGCGTTCGTATGAATTGAACTCCTACTAGTTCTTCACAATGTCATGAGAAAATTTAAAATCTTCAAAATACTTTATCGAATAGTTTACTAAAACTAATGGCATTGCGATCACTAAACATTTTCTCACATCATATTAAATATTCCCTCTGATCGAAAACAGCTGGTGCATACAATTTCAACGTTGGTCGTAAACGGTTGGCGTATAGAAACCAAACCAAAGGAACGTTAACACGTTGACTCCGAAGTGGTACGTATGTGGATCACTTAGGTTAGGTTCTGTAATTTTTTCGGATCCTTCTAGTGACTATGCGTAGAAAGTGCAGATTTACACCAGTCAGGCAATCGGAGGCAACGTGTTAAGGGACCCTAATTTCACCTTCTCTGGAAATGAAAGCGAGACTGCAGTCGAACCGTCCGGCGAAATACTGAAATAATAATGAGGCAAAAGCTATCTAACTGTCAGTGACGCTCTGGCAAGGCCGACCTGCGGGAGATAGAGGAAAACGAAAAAAGTTCATCATAATTGGGGCGTTAACAAAGATGGTAACCGCAAGCGAAAAGTTCAAGGCAGTTGGAGGCCGCGCAGACTGCGGACAATTTACCTGCTGGCTTTCAAATCCTATTGCATCAGGCCTGAAATTAAACAGATTGATACAAAATAGTGATCCTTTACTGCTGGACACCTGAAGGATCACGAAGCAGAACAGCTGAATAGGATAGACTCAACGAAATTAGATTATCAAATCTATGAATTGCAGATTTCCAATAAAGATTATTTACCGTGAAGTTCACATATCTGTAGACAGTTTCTTAGTTGGACTTCCACGCACTTGAGACATAAATGCAAGCATAAATGACAAATTATAAATAACTAATAAAATTGGGATTATATATCACATTTTCAGTTTTAAGAATAAGCTTTCGAATTAATAAATTGTTCATTGGAATCCTTAATGTTGAATCTGACATAGGTGTCATTCACTCACAAAGGAAGAACGGAAAGAAAAACCAACATATACGACGAAAAGACTCATGAATGCTTTTAAGAAGTTAAATCTTTTCAAACATGAATAAATGAGGTCAATGAAATAGCTAAAATGGATTCATTCAAAAGATTTTCGTTTGGAGCTAAAATCGAGCTGTCTAGTAGGATCAAGCGTTTAGGCTCGACTCCGTTCAATTATGCAAATGTTTAAAATTTCAAGTTTTGTTACCAGGAGACTTTACAAATTTCAAGCTATAATGCCTGAGTCTTTGTAATGTAAATCATCAAAATTCGCTCCTAGACTCAACGATTTTGTTATCTTGTGCATGTAGACACGGAGAAATTTGTGCTTTCATAATATGATAATGAAGCCCAAAGAATGAAGCTTATACTCGCACTGCAATGGAGGCTCTCCATGAATTTAACCATCAACATATTTTCTGTCAACATTTACTAAGAGCTTTACAGACGGACTGCAGAACAATTCCTCCACGAATAGCAGGAATAATAGAGTGTAGCATCACGGTGGCGTGAGCCTCGTACATAGTAATGTAACCTGCTTTCTTCACAATGAAATTTTTCTTAAATTTTTCAATTTCATTCGTAAATATCCAACGTTCACAAAAATATAAACGTCAAAGTTGAAATCCAATTCATAATCTCAATTTTTTGATGAAGCAAATTGTCAAACCATTCAACTCGATACACATGAACCTTCCCACGAGAGAGGGTAGTTTAGAGCCAGAGAACTCAGTTCAGCATCGACAGACCTGGAGTCTCAAGAGCCCTAAAAAGGTATTCCATAGATGGGAGGCAGCAAGGTGGACACCTAGTTAGAAACTGCTCCTAAAGAGACAGTAAACTTTCAGATTGCGCTCGAGTCCGAACACCCCATAAGCGGCGCGTCGGCCTAACCTTCTTGTGCTGGGCGCTGGTAATGAGCCTCCATCTGACCACCTCGCTCACTGAGCACCAGGATTGCTCAGGGCAGCTGGAGTCGGTGGTTCACACTATGTCTTGAGAGATGTAGTAGGGTAACATGTTCAATTAAGGTATGTTCAATTATTGTTATAAAAATTACTATCATTCACTTTGTGACAATTGTCTATTAATGTAAATATTGATGTTAACATTATTATCAATATTATTTTCATTATTATTATAACAAAGTTACTTTGAGTATTGGTACAGCACTATTATTACTCCTGTTATTCTTACAATAATTTTTTATTATTACTATCACTATAAATGGTTCATCCTCCGTATCATCTCAAAACAGGTTGTCCTAGCACCAGAAAGTATGTATACAAGACAAAAATTGGGAAATGAAATGAACAGCGTGGCCATAAAAACTGGCGTCCAGGGTAACAATTTATTATTAAGCTTTGGGAATTACATTTGGTATAATTATAGCTTTAATCATTCAAATTGGTATTAATTCTATATGCTTTTGCATCACTTTTAGATTTAATTTTGGCCACAGCTGCAGCAGCCGTAGACCCAAATGGTTGAATGATGGAATGTTTGGCGAGGCACGCAAGGTTTCTCTTATGCTCATCCCATGAATTCTCAGTAGGACTTAAATGTAGAGACCGAGGTGGCCATTCAATCTGCCGGCATGATCGCATGCTCAGAGAACCACTTTTGGCCGATGTTTGCAGGGTGGATGTGAGTACTGTCTTCCTAAAACGTTTCATCCCAATCAAGAAAATATTAGTCCATTGAGGGGTGAACTTGGTCATCCAGGATATGCAAAAAGTCACGGGACGTCATCAAGTTGGGATCATCACACTACCTCCAGACACCTACATAGAGTAGACAACGCATCATGGATCCATCCCTACTTGCTGTCTTCACCACACTAACACATCTTCAATAGGGAAAACCATCGTCTTACTTGTGTAAAAAAGTTAGTCTTTGAATAAATGTTTCCTTGAGAAAATGTACAAATCTTAAAATATGAGCATTGGCATTTATTGAATTTATGAAAAGCTTTGGAAAAAATTCCCAGATACGCATGCTAATGTAAACTGTACTACTTTGCTACTACTTTTTTGTAGATTTGAAAGGGACACTCATAAAATGACTATTTATGATTCAACGTAAGAATACCTTCCTGGTCTAGAGGACAGGCCCCTAAAAGTTCAAGCTAAGAGCTATTCTACGTGGGAGATGTTCAAATAGGAGCTTTGTGTGTAATCAATTTTAGGAAACGTGTTTTCAGTGTTCTGAACTGAAACCCAACACTGGTGTGCCGTGTATTTCCACTGCGCCTATGATGCAGACGATGGAAAAGCGCACCAGAAGCAGGTGTCGCCAGCTTGTCATCTCTATCTCCGGCTAAAGTTGTAAACAAACCCAGTTGTTTGACCGTTCTATTAAACACAAGGTGCCGAGTCGGGATCAGTTAGCAACACTTCCCCAACGGAGGGGGCCCCGGTACTCACCTTACGGCCCCTATCCAGTCACACGGGAGCAGGTAGTTGCGGTTAAACGTTTGTGTAAGAAAATTAACAGTTACGTAGTAAGATTGTAGGTTGCAGAAAAACTGAAAGTTGCCGAGTGGAATTTTAGGTTAAAGCAATAGCATTGAAAATTACAGAGTAGCAACGTAGGTTGCACGAAAAGCATGAGCAACTGCATAGTAACATCGTAGATTCGAACAGTAACATAGCATTGGTAGCATTAAAGGTTATACAGCAGCACTGTAGACTTGTGCTGTAAAACATTAACACGTAAATTGCGGTTGCCTAGCTGGTGCAAATCTTTACTTTGTACATAGTCACTAGAAAGTTTTGAAAAAATTACAGAACCTAACCTGAGTGACCCTCCGGTGGGTCACTCCGCACTTAACGTATTAAATATAGTAACAGGAGAGAGCCGAGTGATCCATTCTTGAGTCGCTACCTAAGTCCATGCAGTCAGATACGAATCACGCTTCAAAAAGCTCCCATAGGTACATAATGAACAGTAAAAAAATAATAGCGTATTATCAAACAATGGATAAAATTAAGACAGCGACTCGTTGATTTTGCAAACGCTCACGAGTACGAAGAAGCATGAGCTGAGAATAACAGATTGTTCAGAAAATCCTGTCTGTTTAAGGAATGCTCGTTTGAAATTTAATTTATCGCAGTATTTTTGTTGGTCAATTTCAATAAACTTAATAATCGATATGGTCTTTCTAATCATTTTTACCTTATATCTTCAAGAAAACATTCCTAAACCATATAAGACCTTAATTATAAATATCACAGAACAAAACTTAAATTCAACTTTCCCACATCAGTTCAATCTTCGCCTTAATACTTTCCCAACAGCTGCCTGTGTCAACAGAGCATGGGGAGAAGGTCCACAAGGGATCGGAGAGTACGAAGGTAGTTTCAGAAATTCCGTAATGGTGAGGAGAGCCTTCGAGATGAAGAAAGAAGAGGACGGCCATGCACTCTTGACAATGAAGATTTGAAAGCAATTGTAAAACAAAATCCACAGCAAAGTGTCAGAAAATGTCTGAGGAACTTTCCATAAGTATTCCAATGGTGTCAAAACATCTGAAGCAAATTGTTAGGGTCAAAAAATTAGGTAAATGAGCCCCACATGAGCTCAATGGAAATCAAAAAGCCTGGTAGTTGAAGTGTGCTCGATGCACTTTTTGCAAAGCACCAATGATTCATTTCTTGACTAAATAGTTACTTGTGATGAAAAGTTCATCCTTAATGATAATTGTAAACTAAAGATAAAACAATTGGGCAACTTCAAGTCATAAAACCGGACACGAAAACGGCCAGCAGATTACTCAAAATGAAGCAATTTGGCACTCCAATTTGTACTGAGCCAGAGTACATGCAGTAAAAGTATGACCATTCGCAACCCAACAATTTTTGTGGAAACTATCGCAAGCTGGCCGGTTTTTGTGAGAGATACGACAACTTTACTGTGCCAGAGTTCAGCTCTCTCATTACCTCATACCTTATCAGGGCATGCGACCGATCCAAGAATGACCTCAAGTGAACACGAGCGACGCTAACAAAGTAGGCACTAATAATATGCGTATGCTAATGCTTGCATAAAGAAATGAATACACACACACACTCATACGGATTAATGCACAATTCGAGCACCGTGACGGAATCCAATTCTTTTAGGAGGTCCTTGACAAACACGCAGCCTTGAACGTGTTCCTAAATATGGAAATATTGTGTCTGCAGAGTGTACTGGCGGCATGTTGGGTGCAGAGTAGAGAATCCGATATTCAAAATGGTTGATAAAAGAGCAAATTCTATTTTCATCAGCTTACGCCCCATGTATGACGTCGAACCTAGCACTTTTAACACAAGGCCAATTATCATTGGAGTAGCAGAAAGTTTTCGAACAGCTTCAAATTTCATCTAACCCTGGGATGTCACCGAGAACATCACAACTTGTTACATCACAGCAACTCTATCATCATTCGCGAATTCTCGCGTTTATTTTGCCCAAGACATCATCTCCGTCGCTGCGCGGCAAGATTACATGCTGCGAGTGACGGAAACAGAGTGAAAGCTGCTGAGTTCAACAAGTACCTCATTTGGTCAACCTCAATCATTTCTGTACAGGTTCCACTTAATGTTCTCACCATATATCGTACACACCGAGAAAATATGACACCGGTAGATTCCAAACAAGAAGTTAGCAAAGTATGTGGTAAATTATATCATTGTATGTATGTGGATAAATTATTCCGAAGAAGCAAATTTATCAGTATAATTTGATGTTCATATTTAGTTCATATAGTTCATATTTGCGTATACATACTGTGGGTATTTACTTCTGCTCAGAGTCATAGTATTAAGCGTTGGTGCAGTAAAATATATATTTGCCTTTTACGTGATATCTTCAAAACAAAACGCAAAAAGCAAGAATGCAGAACAGACTTTCCATGTTCATTGACATTACAAGGACACTTCGAAGCATTCTATTTCTGTAAAAAAGCTTTTTTAAGGGAATTAAAGTACAGAATATTCTTGGCATGCTACAGCTTCATGGCTGAGGCAATACAGTGTCAGTCATGGTAACATATGAGACAAACTTTTTATTTACAATGTGTAAATTAACATGATGAAGCAATCATTTTACGTCTAAACCATTTCATACCTTACTACTTCATCAGAGATGATGGGGAAATTCTTTTTTGTGTGTACGTGTTACCTGATATTTTTGATAGTATTTTTTTGTATCTAGTGCTAGAATTTTCTTCAGCGTGCGGAGGTGCATGACTGCTGTTCATATCAGGTTGTCACACATGAAATAACGCATTTTTAATTAAGAGTTATTTCAGTCTTCCAGTCCCATTATTTTTTTAACAATATGAACTCATAACAACGACATCGTGTAGCCAGGAAAATAATTGTAACAATGTGCGCTGCCATCAATATAAAACAGACTGCACAAAGCCATGACGTCAGTGTCTGAGAGCAAAATTTCAATACTTTTAATCAGATGAGAGCTGCCCTGCAGTCGTTTACGTCATGTTTATATAAGCAATGTGTTTATTTTAAACACTACCAACAAATTATTCTTGTTTGAGCAGCTTTAATATGGAAACCCCTTAGGAAAAACGACGCCAACTGGCAAAGGAAAGAAATTCATTAAAAAACAAGAATTTTTTCATGTGCGTTTTACTAACATTAGTATAATCAATATGAATTCTCTGGCTCAACTGTTTCAAAAATATACTAATACGTTTCAATTTCTGCACGCAAAAACAAATTTTGAAAAAATGAGTCATCTGCACACGTCAATATTGCAGAATTAATATGACACAATCTGCTTCTGATATGCAAGCACAACTCATCTATGACGCGACCTGTGGTTTTGTAAAAGTTAACATTACAAATTTAGTGCCGTCACGAAAGGAATTAAGATGAGGGTTAAAGTTTTACACGAGTGCATTCATGTTTTTACATGACTATAACTTTCACCGTTGTCAATTATTTGATAGCATTTAGATTAATTATGAAGCCACTAACACAAGTCATTCAAAGCCAAGCAAGCTGCAAGGAATTTCGTGCTTCAATGCCTTATAATGACCTACAACGCTTGCATTGCAAATCAATTTCATGTTCAATTCCATAACTATCAAATTTCCATCACCGACCACCCGTTTTTAAAAGTCGCCAGATAGCATCTTAGCGAGTCCCCGTTTCGACATGGCAAACAAAACAACTTTCGTTGCCGCAAAAACACTATTCACCAGCTGTGCCGAACTAGCCAATGAAACCAGCTTCGTCAGTATGCATGAGGTAATTTTTCACACGAAAGGTAATTTGTTTAAGTCAAAAAACTCGTCCTCGTTTCTAGCCTTGTGTGCTGAACACTTGTATTTGAAATTTTTAACTGTACGTTACGAGTTCCTGCAGAGCAAATTGAGGCCAACTGCTTCTCGTAAACTGCGCATGCACTGCCAAATTTTAGCCTAATCGTTTCTGTCAAAAAAAAAAACTGGTTTACAGAAATAACGAGTTGAACTAAAAACTAATATGCTTAAACATTTCAACCTTTTAATCGCCGAGCAGTTTTTTTATGTCATGAAAGTATCACTTACAGGAGAGAAGCAAAGTTTTGTCGCTAAATAAAAACCCAAGATCTACTAACGTCCACAACTTGATTTTTTGACATTTTTCAGTCGCTTTACCCTCCAGATAGTTCTGCAGTAAGACGACGAAAATGATTATCTAATCACCTAATTAGAGAAATAAATGTATTAGCTTGATTCTTAAATAATTTCCGATTTTTTTATGTAAATTAGAGGTGCTTTTTGTCCATTTTAAAACGCTCATATTTTGGTTTACTAGTCCAAATTTAAGTGAAAATTCTTTTTCCATTTTGTCAGAGGCATTTTATTACTTACATTGCAGTAAAGTTGTGAAAAATAACCCTTGAAATGGAAGACCTAAAGTGACATACTCGACATGTGATGTAGGAGTCTAAACAGGAAAATGGTGCAGCAGAGACAGCGAGGAAAATATGCAGCATTTATGGCCAGGTTGTAATAACATATCGACAAGTAAGAAATTGGTTTACAAAATTTGGTTCTGGTGATTTAAGCTTGGAAGATAAGCCTAGGCCTTGGCGCTCATCAGACATCGATGAAGATGCTTTAAGAACATTAGTGGGGAATGATCCTCGTCTAAGCACTCGTGAATTAGCGATAGAACTCAATACCTCACAGCACACCATTCCCGCTACTTAAAAAAGACGAGTAAGGTTAGAAACTATACGTCCAGCACTTGTCAACAGAAAAATGGTCATCTTCCTTCATGACAATGCAAGACCATGTGCTGCAAAAGTGACGCAAGAAATAATTTTGCCTCACGGCTGGTCTGTACTACCCCATCCACCTTATTCTCCTGACCTCGCCCCGCCTGATTTCCATCTCTTTAGGTCTTTACAGAATGCTCTTCAAAGCAGAAAATTTACAGAAGACCATCATGTGAAAGAGTACATTCAAAGTTTTTTAAATCGAAAGTCTTCATTTTATTCCAATGGCATTAAAAAGTTAATTGGTAAATGAGAAAAGGTCATTGAAAATAATCGTGAATGTACAATTGATTATAACTTATTTTGGTTTGTATTATACGTTCAATCAAAGATCATAAAACGGAAATTGCTGATGAATCGACCTAATAAAATTTACAAGCATGCTTTGCAGTTCAAGGGAGCTCTGCATTGCTATAAAATAATTCTAAGATGTCTTGAATGGCCAGTTTACCATTTAACTCCTTAGTAACTGCACTCAAATTACTGCCGAAGATTGTAAATTTTCTAACGAAAGGATTGAATTGAACATGTATCCTGAGATGATGAGCACCATTAAAGGTGAAATCTTGTCAGATTGTCAGAATATTTAAGAACTCCCAAGGTACCAGATTTTAGAGTGCTTGCTTCTGTAGTGCTTCGGCAATCATATTCATTTGATCACACGAGCTACAAGAAGTGCAACGAAAGTGAGAATGATTACCACTGCAACAATGATGTTGATAATTATTTCTTAACGATTGTTTTCAAGCAACTAAGAGTATTTAACAAATGAATTTGTAAATATTGTTTTCCACCCCTGCATATGCTTAAACATGCACATCTAGTATTCTCAGTCCTGCTCGAGTCCACAGCGCCAGTTTTGGAGCCTCCACACACAGTTCACATTTCGCTGGTATTTTTTCAGCGTGCAGTGATGTACGGTTGTCGTTCATATTTAATTAAATCTGACATGGAAACGAGGGAGGGATAATGGAAAAAAGGGCATGGATAATCTAAGCTTGAGATGTCAGACAATTTCCTGCGCAGTAGAGCGCAGAAGGAAAAAGTGCAAATCTGTGAACTGAGAGCGATGATAAAGCTGAACTTTTCCCATTCATCACCTAGTTTGAGGTCCCCCTTACGATGTATAATTATTGGACGTCAATATTCAGTCACAGAACAATAATTTATTTTGCCTCTCAAAGTCCATACATTTAAAATATTTTTCAGAATTAGTCGAAGATCTCAAAAAAATCCTTCAAAAACTATTTATAGACTTATTTTGCTTATGATAACAACTCCATTATCAGTTCATTTTTTTCTTTTTTTTTTAACTTGAGTCGTCGACCAAATGTTATTGTAGTCATTTCAGAAAGCGTGCCTGAACAGTAATTACAGAGTACTAAAATACTGAAGCTTGCCATATTTTTACAATTACAATGCATCGAAGAAAGATTAAATATTTCTATTTCAATTTCCATTTTTTTTCTCCAATTTCTGGCTGATCTTTAAAGCATTTAGAAAATATATCGATGCTTCATGGATTCTCATTATGTAAAAAAGTCACATACTGAAGATTGTGGAAAAAAATAAATTGTATTTGTTTGAAAGTGCTACTCAACTTGTTTCTATATTGTGTATCCGTAAACTGCAAGCATGGGCTGCCACAACGTGTTCCCTATAAGATAGAAAGAAGTTACTGTTAGAAGATACTATGCAGAATTTCCATAGATAATAGGCTGACCTATAATCAACAGAAGTAATGTCATCCTACTGTGCGTACTGGGCACAAAAGAAATTCTGTAATTATGCTGTGATGCACTTTCTAGAAGCATGAAGCGGAGGACAAAATTACAGACGAAAATCGTACAAATTTAAGAACAACATACGAATTTCATAATGTAAATATCAACAAAATATAAAACATTGAATTCAAGCAATTTTGAAAGAACAAGAAGGTACTACAGCCTGTTTTAAAAAGGCTTCAAAACGCTAGTTTTAAGACTCGAGGTTGTGAAGCAGACGACAATGCGTCTTACCGAGAAAAGCACAATACTACGCCCAGTGAGAAGCCGTCGGGAGTACATTAGAGGAGTCACACGAGCCTGATTAATGGCCTTCAGTGTCAAGCTTTGTGCATGATTAATGCTGTCACTTTGCAAGCCTCATACAAATGAGTGGAGTCAACTGAATGTCAGGTGTCACACGCGACAAACTTTCCACGGGTGGTGTGAGTTGGTGTCTTTACATTCCAGGTTACATAAAATGTTTCAAATGAAAGTATTGAGACTATCGTTGTACGATAGTCCTAAGACTTCGATGTAGATAAAAACACAAGTGTAGGGAAATTAAAGTAAATATGTTTCTGTTTTCAACTCTCACAACGACAGGTTGTTTGTGTAAGAAAAAGTAAGGGAAAAACTTGTCTAATAAGAACTCTAAATCACAACAGAACTTTACTTGCAGTGAATAACTAATTGTGGTGTTCGTGTTTGAAGATTTCAAATCAAAACTTAGGATAGGTTGTATTTTTTTCATCGAGTTTTTACCAGCGAATCTGAAAACAAATGAAGAGAGCCAGCAATAAAAAACGTGGTGCAGAGTCATATTTTGTCGACAAGTTAGATAAAAATTTACGGAGATGCTATTGAAATAGGTAATCACTCTTTTACCAGATCCAGTCTACAAACAAGAAAAATTCCGTATTGCAAGGTGTGATTTCTATGACAAAAAAAATTCCCAGAAAAATATTTTCACAAATGAAACATCTGTTTTGGAACACCTGTCGATTCGCTGATTGTTTTTATGCCCCCGACATTTTCATAAATTACAATAATGTCTGGCACGGCCAGCTGCAAACGTCCAACTAATCAGGAAAAAACATTTTATAGATTATACCGTGTCGACTTCAGCACATTCAATCACAATTATGTTTAGAAATTGCAAATTTATTAACGTAAGTCACTAGTCATAACCCTCAAAGTTACCATAGGAAATGTTACATAAAAAAATTGACCTTTGCCTGATTCCTAACATCTTGTCGAACTACCAATTTCAAAATTTCTACCAACGTTTCACCATCTGAGCTAAGGTAGTTAACAAGTATTTTAAATGAAGTTCACTTTCGATAGATTGTATAGCTTGAGTAATGGACGGCGACAGCATTATTCTCCGGTAATGATCCGCAACTCCCATCATTTATAATTGTACAACTTTTTACTGGAATTTTAAAGAAATTGCAGATAAAAATCAAGCCTATACAAGCTTTGCTTCAGTAGAACAATCGTAAAGAGAATATCGCACCATAACGTGGACCACAGCCTTACAGCCCCTACTCCTCTCGCCGTCGTTAGGTGTGTACAGGTGTGTACCATTTCGATTTGCTCTTTTCGTATGAAACTAAGAAAAATCAGCTGAAAATTTTCATGGAGATTATTTTCGTTCCCATAATTGTTTGCAGGGGTGCAGATAAGAGTCTGGTGAAGCGTCAGATGAAGGTGTATGTAGAAGCTTCTTGCAGTGAACAGTGACTTGGCGGTGAGGGTGTGACACCACAGCTATAATACATCAGGCAGCCTGCGCCCCAACGATATTTTCCCAATATTTACCAGCACCACACTTCGCTGGTGTAGTGCCCGCAGCGCGCAATATTATAAGATGATACTAAAGCGTAGATGGAAATGAAAGAAAAGGCTAGAGAGGAAAATGAATTATTGCCCATGGGCTCGTGTGCGTTCTGCACGTATAGAATACGTATTCTAATGTAAATTGGAAAAGTACTCAAGACCGTTCTGTTAATAGATTTATTACAACTATTATTAAGACATTTAGACATTATCAACAAACTAACTATTGAAATTAGAAACCGCACTTTCCACTTGCTTACTATACAAAGTAAGCAAGGGTGTCCAAGGCTCATGAAATTATATGAGCAAAGCTTATACCAAAATGTTGAAGAGCGTGAGCAAAAAATTCAATTTCAGTCTAACTATTAGTCTCTAAAGAATAAACAAACAAAAAAGTTGAACAATTTCGAAGCTCGTTTAGTTACAAATAGCTTGAAATTTAAGAATAAAAATTTAAAGTTGAAAACGATCTCGAACAACTAAATTACAAGGTCTCTGAGTTTTAAAAGTGTAAGCTGCTTTTACAGATGGAAAAAAGTTTAAGCTTTTAGAGCGCGAGGATTGGTCATTGACATATAGGGTAGAAAAGTCTCTGGAACAGATAGGCGATTCACGTCGCGGCGCGTTTGACTTGACCTAAAGAAAAATAAATTCGAGGGATGGACGGAGCATCGCTCTTACAACTGAAATATACAGTTTACGAGACATGGATCTTTCTTAAGTTCCCTGTGATCCATGCAAGTGTGTCAGCTGTGAGGCTTATCACCCAAGACCATCTGTTAGAACACAGACTTCCATCTGCTGCAGATAAGACTATTCAAGGAGGGGTCATAGGAGGCAAATTTATGCCCGTTGAACAACAGTTCAATAAAGATACACTGAGACTCAGGAATAATTCTACAAACGATTGATTTTTTGTTGGAGGCTAATGACACAGGCCATAATGTGCTTTATACGCACAAGGTCATCCGTGTAGTTAGTACACTGCACTACTAATGCGTCACATCACATGAAATTATTACAATATTCTACAATAGCTGAGAGTAGCTCAAATCGAAGAACATGCGAAGAAAAAGGAAAACTTCTAGTGGCTACAATCTAGTTTTCTCAAGCTGGACTCAATTTTCCCTAGACCAAGCCATCGCGTTGCCTATATTTTATATGCACTCCAACATGTTATCAGACTAATTATAAGATACACTTTAATACTGCACTTATTGAGTAAATATGAAAATCAATAAATGGACAGTCATGGGTGACCACTGGCACGGATGGTAAGGGAGACCGATTCCAAATGCAAGTACATCCATAATAAAATGACACACAAGTCCTCCCAATCAGACTGGATTTCCTAAACGGTCTGAAGGTCTTCTGGTACAAGTGAATTTTATTCTGTAGAGACAATCCAAGAACTTGCAATAAGAGCCGGTTAGTGAGAAAAATAACCGAAGAAAATTTTAAGAGAAACTCACGAAGACTCATAAAATCGCAGCACAGTATTGATGTCTGTATCCAGTAAGCTTCCATCTATCTTGATTATGGTAAAACATATGTTGACATTATGTAGCGGGTGTCGGGCACAGTCGAGACTTTTTGACTGGCATGATTGGGCTAGAGATTATTGATGAAGTGTATTCCGTCTCTCAGTGAGATGACCAACGACCTTGGAGTTTACTTCAGTAGATTCTGCACTATTTAACGGCAAACTCTTAATGAGTCCAAACATGTGACTACAACACAAATGGGATGGATACACGTAATATATTCGTTAAACAGAGCAAATCTCGGTCTCTCAGATTTCTCTATTTTTTAGGTAAACACATTAAAGTGTTATTTCATCTGGAGTAGCACTTGACTTATGCAAGGAAAGAAACAAAGTTTAAACGCTTTTTCAGGGAGAGCTAAAAAAGGTCCTCAGAGAATCCAATAGTTATTGGAAGCAAACGCTGTGTAAAGGACCCACTGCAATGGCACCAAATTAAATAATTTTATGATTAAAGACAAGTAGACACTACCTTATTAAGTGCAGTTACAAATAAATGAACGATATGAAACGAAATAGAAATTTCATCCATCATAACGTACTCTCCAGAAAAGAAAAGTGCTCTAAAACGAAATGCGTGGTAAATTTAGCTTTAATACTTTCAGCTTTAGCACGCAGTGTTAATGCAAAACTCCATGTTCTTATTTAATAAGAAGAAATGTGGCCAAATTCACCAAAGTCGCTTCAGATCAACCTAGAATACGTATATGTAGTGTGTTAGACGTGCATCAAGGTTCCTTAGTCTTATCGCAGAGTAGAATAAGGCAATAACCTCATATTGAGGTAAGCTGGTCACCCAACAATATTTAAAAATTTTAAAATCTCGTGGTATAACAAGGATGTATGAACAGAACGAGCTTAGACACAACAAATCAAGTCGCATTTTTCTTTCATATCCAAAAGTTAGCATTCTGCTGACAGTTAGACGTCTCATAACTTGAGTCATCAGTGAAATTAATTTTTAAATGTTGAAAAAATGTCAGTGGGATTCCTGCTATCAGAGCAAGAAAAATATATAAATATGAACGATAAAATGGCAGCAATTTTGTATAAATAGCCGCTATTTAACTACGTCACAAAGCAAAAACTGAAATAAAGGAAGTCATCACGACGCATTCGTGCACCTAAAAATAAAGTTCAATGACATGAGAAGCTCTTTGAAAATGAAAGCGCTGAAAATCTTAGTTAATTAACAAAGAACACTAGAACTCGTTTTTTCCAAATAAAAGTGAATGCCAACTATCGTTTAAGTAAGATAGATACTTAAGATGCTGACTAATGCGTTGTGAAAAACAGTCTCGACACCTCCCACCTTTTTCAGTTCTTTGTGTCAGAGATTTCAATTGATTTAATAAATCCCTTACAGGATCGTCAGTCATATCTTCCATTTAAAGAGTGTTTCCTTCTACGACAACTGAGCAGATGCATTCACTTTGAAGGTATTGCTTGACAACAAAAAAATGAGAAAAACCAGGGTCGGAGGCTCACAAGTACTCGTACAAGGTTGCGTGAAGTGTTCACCCCGCAGCGCGTTAGTGCATGCACAGGTGTTTCCGCTCGCTGTAAAGTGAAAAAAGCATCATTGCAACGCGTGTGTCTGATGAGCAGTCGCTAAGGCTATCAAGTCTCGGGACGCTCTGTCTCTCAATGTAAAAGTCCACAGCTAGTGAATGTAAGGTTTCTTCGTATTAACACAGGCAAGATCAATTTCTGAAGACAGATGAAAGCACTATCTGCATGTTTATCTCAATAGGAGATTTGTGCTCGTTTGCATGTGTGAAAGACTAAGTACTTTTCACTGTTCTATTTTATCATATACACAAAGTCTGCAGCAAATGTTGCGGCATTAAGCTTTGAGTTTAGTGTGAATATTACAGTCGGGAATTCGTTTACTTCTTCTGCCGCTTCTTTCCTTCAAGGGGTGGTATCAGCGTTCTTATCCACTACGGATATAATGCCGATTGACAAATAGTCCTTTACTTCGATTTACAAACTTCGGTACATACGAACAAAAAAGTCTTCCAGTTTAAAGTCACGTAGTAATCATTTTCCTCAAATCAGTTCATAGCAATAGCATACGCCGTATACAACAGTTCTCACTCAATATACCCCCAATCTATTTCACCATCTCCTCCACTTCCAGTTAGAAAATTATTTCATCTCGTTACAGAAAGCCAGTCCACCCACACCAGCTGTGTCACCTTTTCCAGGTAAGATTCAAAATCCTTCTTTGTTACTATTATAATCATCACTTCATGCACTTGTAGGTTGTTCAAAATATATTAAAAACTACCTTAAACTATTGCTCATATGGGTATGTCTTAACGTAGAGCGATGTGTGCTTGATGGATACATCCAAGATGGATGTATGCTCACTGGATACAGACGTCATCCCTGTGATGCGATTGTATCCGTGTAATTGCAGCAACGTAGTGAAACAGTCCAGTACATGAGTTATCATAAAATAGCTTGCTACTGAAACTAAACCTTGGGACTCTCAAAAAATATGTAGGACCTTATATGGTGGAAATACTAGTATGAAAAATAAGCACCGAATAATCCTATTGTCAAGTCCTACGGTTCTAATTATTTATTTTCTCCTTGGTTTTACAATTTACTCCCGTCAATAAAAGACGACCACATGAGCAAAACTCACTTTAGAAAGATTTCAAGGGGCACCACTTGGATCCAGAACTTCAGTTTTCGGTTGAGAGGCAGCGAACGGAAGATCCAAAAAGAAAATTTGTTTAAAATAGGAACCAGGACTCTTGTGCGAGAGGTCGGTGATACTGTGCGCCTGCAGAGAAGAGGCAAAAAGGACAAAACCTTGCAGCTATACCAACAACAGCCCAGTGCAACACACTCCTGATTCTGCTGCAAGTGATCCTTTAGGCAACAGTACAACTCAAGACGTGCAGCAGTGTTTCTCAACCAGGGGTAAATTTACGAGGGTCTAGGGGAAATTTACCTCCGGTTGAAAACCTCTGACGTACAGTATAATGAGAAGAGCAAATGTTAGCACATTCCGTGATCGAAAGGAGGCTCAGTAATTTGTTATGTGACCCGAGGAGCGTCATGACCCCAAGCTACTGAAAGACAGCCTCATTTATTGTAGCTGTTAGTAAATTCGACTACAGAGAACAATATTCATAATTGGTAAACATGCCGAGTTATTTAAACGTTTGTTGCAGATCCAGCGACAAGTTATCATAGGAAAATGAGAAAAATATTGGAAAATTCTTAAAAATAGACTTTTAATTAGCTCATTTTAATTGAGTTAACTTTAAGTAGAGGAGTTGGTTAATAGTAAGTTTAGAATGCCACAAGTTACGGACACGAACCAACCCCTCAATCAAACACTGAAGGCACTGTGTTGGAGGTACCAGGAACTTGAGACACATCCACATTCTGGAGTTAATCCACACAAGCATGTTCAAAATGAGGAAAATAAAAACTTTCATTTCTATAAACTGATTGGTGTGGAGTTTACCTGTAAATTAACAGAAATTAGAACAAGTATTAGTATCTGAAAAATTATTCGATGCCAAATGTTCAAATTTCATGTCACGTATTCTATTGTAAATCGGTCAGATTTAACGGACACATCAATTAAATACTAGGCATATCATGAACAGTAAAAGTATTTTGTTCTAGTTATAAGACGTCATATTATTACTGCGCTGTAAAATGAATTGTAAAAGGATGCAATCAATAATTATCTTGTGAAAAAGGTGTGACATTATTGCACTTTCTTCAAAAGGGAGGATGCCCACAGTATTCGTGTACGTGTTGAGGTGAGTAAACGTTTTACTGTAAGAGGAATTAAACAGTATTCCGCTTCAGATGCAACACGTGCAGCACCCTTTGAAAAAGAATTAAAATCGATTGATATTCTTCACGATGAAAACTGAAACCTGAAGTGGAATATGTAACGTAATAGTAACTCACCACCACGAACAGAGTTTATAACTGATGATACAGCTTAGTGTCACAATGCAAGTGTGAAGACTCGTGCACTTTACTAGAACTACGAATTTTTTCGATCACAAGGGTAAGCCAGTCCGACACAACTAAAGTCTTTCTACGCGAGAACAATCTATGTACATCACTGATAAGAAGAATCAAATTTCAAATGTTTTCAAAGTCCCTAGCAAGCTCATCACAAGGCTATTTCCAGATGGTAATATATGAGACAAAACTTTCCTCTGCACAGTCAATAGGTAATTAACACTATCAATTATTGCCAAAATTTGGAAAGCATACCTAAGAAGCAGACAAAAATGAAAATACCTCAACATTCGAGAAAGATAGGCACTAGAGGTGCGTTGATGCTTCCATTGAGTAAGTGCTCTAATCATCGTGAAGATAGGTACTTGAGGTACGTTGATATCTCCACTGAACAAGTACTCTAAGCGTCGTAAAGATAGGTACTTGAAGTGCGTTAATGTTTCCACTGAACAAGCGTTTCAAACCTAGAGTTAGAATAAACTAAGACTATCATGCCCATGTAACAAGTTATTTAAAATAGTATTTTCTCTAAAACTCCCACTAGATATTTGTTTTTACTTAAAACTGACACAAATATCAACAATAAAGTCTTTGGAAGAAAAAAAATAATTTCCGGTTCGATATTTAAAGGGCATTAAGAAGAGTTTTTATCGCTTTCACCTAAACTTGAAGAACTTTGAATTAATGTCCAGATTACTTATTACTACGTTCGCTATTAATTGCCTAGAATTTTCAACCACTTTTAAGACTCAACCCGAAGCCACCACGAGCATCAGTTCATTGACGAAGCTACGGCCCCATTCCAAGAAGTCATTCACGCAGAACAGACCCAATGGAGACCTACGATACTACTGACACATCGCACTTCTCTGAATGAAGTTATTTTTTTTATAAGGAACCAGTTTGCACGAAAGATCATCTTGAAAAGAAAGTCAAGGACGAGGTCAACTAGTCCTACAAAGAGTATGGAGAAATAACCAAGACAAGGAAGCGAAACGAGTAGACGTTCGTTACGACTGACTAGAAACGGAGTTCAACTTTTTTTCATGCAGTAAGTTGTGAGGTTTCAAGCAAGAAAGAGGAACTTGAAGATAGTAGAAATGTTGAGAAAAAGAGGATTTTCCGAGTCAAGTACTTTTGTTAACACATGGGTTACTTTTCTCTAACTGTGCTGGATGAAACTTTTTTCATATCTGGTTTCTTTAGATATTTACTAAATGTGTTGATTGGATACTTCAGAATTACGAAGGGATTACTTGACTTAGTGGCAACTCAGTGTTAATGCAAAACTCCAGAAATTTTTTGGCTCATTGCAAAATAGCTTCGACTTTCTACTGGACTGGAAAAATAGTCCAAACATATAACGTCATACTTTCGAGCCTAGACCGACACGACACTTAATGATACATAGGATCGCACCGAAACAACCGGGGTGAGAATCAAAGCAAACAAAATACTCATAGTTATTTAAATATTCCTTGTTACTCTATTATGAGATAAGAAACATGGCGGTAATACTACCGAAGGAGTTGTTAAGATGTTTTAACTGAAATAAAATTCTTCTTTAAAAAACATCGAACACGTTGGCATAGGAAGCCATTGGCACGATATACCGATTTTCTCCTATATAAAAATGAACTGAGGAACAAAAACGATAAGGCCACCGAGAGAACTAAAACTGCCCTCAAGATTAGCAAAATGTCTCAATAAGAGCCATCATTTCATCGATTCAACATATTTGAGAAATGATAAATGTTCAGGTATGCTTAGGGAGTACCAAACTCCCTTGAACAGAGAAAAGGAATGCAGCGTATTTCACAATACTTTGATACTCCATAATAGGATACTTCTGAGCATCACGTATCTTTGTTAGCCTCTATAGGGTCCATTAACAATAGAAATGGAGACACTAAAGTTCATCATGAAATGCGTGATACACACCATCGTTTCTCAGCTTTTGGTTCGACTGAGTCTCGAAAGATGTGTGCAAGTACATGCGAAATAGGCATTCATTTTTTAAATCTTATGACAAACTCTTGCGAAACATTACTAAACGTCATACAACCTTGTATTTTCCTGGTATTTCATGAGGTCATCATAGCGATTAAAAATAAGAACAAGAGTTTCAGTCTCGTACGCCTCAACAAACTGTGTCGCTGCCGAGTCACGCATTGCTGTGTCGACGAAGACACAAAATCTTGAGGGATTAGATCTTGAGTTCTTTGTGTCTTCAATTTTTGCACATTTTGACACGGAGAACCATATAGAATAACTAAACAGTGTAGAAATGTCACAAATGAAGGGCATAGTCCTAAGCTACTTTCAAAACTAACGAAAGTAACATTTTCTAACGGTAATATAAAAATGAAATAATATTAATGCTACCAGCTAAAATCTTCACGATTCTGTGACATTTATTGTGTTGTATTAACACTATGGTTGTCACGGCACACTGATGAATCTATATACTAGCATTTACATGACTGAGAAGAAGCGATTTGTTGTAAATACAACACTGCAGCGGCCTGGTTAGCTTTCCATAGCTGCAGTTGGAGAACTGAAGTCACTCCAGAGAAGTGAAATTTACTAATTGTTCGAAGTAACCTGAATTGAAATGAAGTAGTCATTCTTTTCTATTGCACATGAATTCTGAGAGAATGCAAAACTAATTTCATGCAATCGAATTCGGAGAATAAAAGCGCAACTGAAAGAATTTTTCTCCATGGTGTGACATAAAACTCTAGTCGTGTACGAATCCTTTGTTGTTATTCATGTACATAGAATTGTTTGAGCTCTAGATCATGTATCGCAAGTATGCAGTCTCATTCGCTCGAGAATGAAAATAATATTTTCTCCTCTTTACTATATTGAGGACGAACATACCCTGTATCGGTATTAGAAAAACAAAAACTACGAAAACAAATATTATTAATCGACATATTTTATCCTGCACAGTAAAACTACAACAATTTACATATTCATTTGATACATCTATGATGCGTAGTCTATAAGAAAAAACAAGATGCCAACATGCAGCAAGCTTCACTAGGTTTCGTTACATCATATTTCTCATCCATAAAGGAATATTAAATCAAAATAATTTTAAACGTCTAATAACTTTTGCAACCGACAAAGAAGTTGATACAAAACGTAATTTTGTTCGATAAATGACTAGGGTGTAAAAAATACTATTTTTTAGCTTATAGAGCAAGAGATCAAACTGTGTTAGAATAAATTATGTGAAAATTACAAGCTACAATTTTTCGATCAAGCTTCGAAAGAAAACCATCAATAAGTTACAATTTAACACAAATAATTCATACTCATTGTTCAAGTTTACGCTATACGGTGTTAAAACCGAATTCCGTTTTAGCAAAGACCTTCCATAAGCCACCTTTTTACTGAGCAAAAATCTTTGGGAAGAAGCATTGAAATCCAAGATAATGTCTCTAATTCTGTTGGTTAGGCGGACTGGGAACGGGTCTTACTGACAGTGAAAGTCCTCGTCTGAAAGTTCATGATAAGGCTTTGCCGTTGGCCGCAGCTTAGATAGTTAGAATCAGGCGGTGGATGTCACAAAAATAGTGCCAAATTCGTATGTGAAACTTTGATAACTCAAGGTCCCACTTCACTATGAATATTTGTAGTAATTTAGCAAAAAATTTTTGCGATCGTAATTATACTTTTTATATAAACTCATGCACTTCTTTTGACTCTTCTGTAGAATGTCTATTCATAAATAAATATATTTAAAGTTATATCATGAACGAACGCTCAAAGGGTTTTAATGTTATTAGACGACGAAAATGGTTCAGAATATTAAAGTCTGTCTACAAACACGAATTGAGAAAACGCGACCATCACCTGGACTGACCCACAGCTTAACTGAACGGGCCTGATTCGATGCGGTGAATGCAAATGACCTTTCATCGGGAACTGAAGAATAGGAATCATCAGCACATAGGGTCACGCGAGCAATGGGTGTAGATCCTGTACTTTTTACAAGGTCTGACAGCACGTTCTGAACTAACTAATCGACGACTCTTAAGTTCATGGATCAGATTACGAAAAAATAAGCGTGCAATAAAAATGCTTTGTTAACTCTTATTTGTGAAATTTCTGTGGTATAATGCAATATAAAGTGTATATGTATGCAATAATCAAGTTGCACTCATTACGAGTGTAACTTGTAATGCTCTTAAAAACAATGAAAATGCACGGTCAGCGCTGTTCCAAATCAGCAAGTGATCAAGTTACACATGTAATAAAATGCTGCTAACAACCTCGAACATAATAGAACAGGTTGTACGCATTGAACAAAAGCGATAATTTTCGAGTGTTGCCACCATCATAAAATACCAAGCATTGCTCCACCTCGGTGAGTATTAACCACCAGCAAGTGAGCCTTCATGGCGCTGCTCACTCCAGCATCAAGTGAACAAAGGCTGCAGTTCTCCGCAGTGCATCGAAATTAGCCAGGGAAATGTCATCAGACATAATTCTTCTGATTGCAAGTAAGTAGAGCTGCAATTCGAAGGTCAATTGGATGCACTCGTCCGAGGGCAGCGCAAATGATTGAACAGAAATTTTGAATTTCTCGTTGCTGAACTAGTGACTGGATTGGGTGTGCAGCTGGCTTTGGGGAGAGTGAAGTGCTGAGCTAGTGAAGTTCTCAATTTATATGCACTAGTATACTACATTTTGGCACATCAAAACACCCTCGAGTCGTTTAAGAAATCTAAAATCTGGGGTAAAACCCCACAGTGAAAATAATTCTGGGAACTTGATGCAAACAAATTTGATGCTAGACTAAATTACTCGTGAAATTAATGGCGCTGAAATATTACTAGCCGTATCGACATTTACTCTAGAAAAATTTCTGAGCTACTACTAATCACTAAAAGCAACCAGTTATTTAAACATTAAAATCTAGTCGAATTTTTCAGCGAATTACCCTCACAAACACAAAAGCATTTCTAGTCATTACAAACGAACAAATACTAAACTTGCTCCATTTTAAAAATTGTTTCTTGAAAGAACCTAATTAAAGTCCAAAAAAAAAATAATTGCTCCTAATAGTCTAAAATCAACATTACTAGACACCACATGTGAGTCGTTCATAAATGCCATCATCGTCCCTCAATTTCTAAAATGAAACAGGAATAAATGAAGCCCCTCTTCCAAAACACACCAAGTATTGAACTCCATAAGTTATGAGGGTCTGGAAAAGAGCGTTCAGAAGTTCATTCCTTTGAACACGACCTATGCTCTACAATCTACATGAAGCAAGCGACAGCCGAGTGCTCACAGTAAGATCAATGTTAAGCCTGCATTCTGTTGTGAATTCTCTTCAGGCCACTGGGTGGTGAACCTGAGGAGGTATAGCCACACAGTCACGAGTGTACCGACACATTTTATTTTACCGATTATTCAGTATTTCTAAAGTTTACTTATACTAAGAATATTTATGTTCATACGGAAATACTTTAAAGCATGATCTTAGATATTACAAATTATTTTTAGTCATGGGATGCATTACAAGAGATCATGGTTGACGCGGCTAGAAATACGGCATGGGACTTGGGTAAACAACCGAATAATTATCGAAGTAATTATTCGATCCAAGAATGGGCCAGAAGGTTCGTTCCTATAGCCTCATTCTATTCTATTCTATTCTTATCATCAACCTTCTAAACATTAGTGAAAGAAGTGCTCACATCAGTTGAACTTGTGCACCTGACCAACTTCAGGGCGGAATTGTTGGTATTTTTAATACTTAGGATAATAATAATTATTTGGAGCAATGCAATCTGTGCTCGCACCATAATTGTACGTTCAATTAATTAAAACTTGTTCTTGAATGGAGCTTTAACTTACCAACACAAGCTGAAGAACAACTGCCTTCAATTGCAGATTAAGGTCAGTAGCAATGGAGTCCATAATCTAATCATTGATATATATGTACTTCTATACGTCTGCCCCCATGTGACGAGTAATCCATGGCGATTTATTTACTTGAAAAGACTAGTAATAGTTCTAACACGAGATAAAACAACGAGTTATATTTCAAATGCTGAATAACATTTCTTGTCTATTGAATAATTAGCAAACAACAGTTAACAGAGTGCAAACGTTTCTAGTAACCCTTGTATCCCAGATAATTCAATGCTAGCAACTGAATTCCTTGCATTCATATTGATGTGCATAAGGCTTGCTAGGGATGAGTTCCCACTGTATATGTCAGCAAGAAGCTTCAAAATTGTTCATTTTAGAAGTGTCATGATTAGTTTTTCTCTTTAACAACCGAGATAGCGCAAAAATTTCCCACTTGCACGATGACAGAGTTGCGGTAGACCAGTGTTTGCCTAAATTTGGTGGCAATAATATTCTTCTTGTCAAATTGTTTCGCCTTTCCCTCGTGATGCAGAACTTCATACAACACCGAGAAGTTGTTCAGAACGAACGTTGGTTCTGAAATTCTGTACGGAGGATGAATATAAAATCTTCGTGTACAAAACCGTACATTTTTTATACCCACCAATTAGAAAATAGATATGATTGTATGTAATTCGCTATGTCGTATTGAAATTTATACATTACCATGTATATTAAGATTTTTGGACCATGGAAAATTGATCCGTTAAACTGTGGTATTAAGCGGATAAAAAATCCTGAAAAACGTCTCTATTCATTAATTATTGTTTTTGGATAGTAACATAACCTGAAAAACGTGCAATATTTGATGTTTAGAGACAAATATTTGCGAATCAAAGCGCAAATTTTGCTTATGAGAAGTGAATGCAAACATTAATTTCCTTCATGAATATTAATTATTACTTCTCACATAGTCTTATTAATTGCACATCCCAGATGAGCAGGAGAGGCAAGGTCACACCTGCTCGTCCTATGTAGTCGAGAGGCATTAGAGGGAAGATGCGATCTACCTTCTATACTTCAACAGATAATTGAATCGATACAAATAGACTAACAATGTGTCGGACATCTGAGTACTCTCTCCACTACATCACATGAGAGAGCAAAGGGAGGTTGTTAGAATAAACATCTGAACGATAAAAAAAAATTGAAGCATCGGCACGAGACAGCGTTAACATTCGCTTTATCAGCCTTGTGACATCAGCGATGAAGCCATGCCCCAAAGACATATGTGTGCTCCACTGCACCAAGAGGAACTGGAGCAAAAAAGTACGAGTGCCACTTGATCGGTGTAACGCTGACTGCTACATAGATTTAACTTATTTAGGAATCGACCCCTACGCAGTCTCGCTCACAGAATTGATCGTCGTTCAAATAGAAAAACTTGTTATACAAGCGACACACACTTTCTTGTGCATGAGCGAGAGTGAAAGTACCCAGGTTTTTACATGAAATCGATAAACAAAAGAGCTAGAATTTTACTAGCAAAAGAAGGAACCGATACCGTAAAATCCTCAACTCTCCACGTACAGTTGCTTTTTTATGCTCCAGAAGTATTACTTTTCAAACAAGACTGGACTTTTTTGATAGTGAAAAATTTTTATTGCCTAAAAATAATCGGTCAAATGTCAAACCATGAGTTTTTTTCGTTATCTCACGGATTCTCAAACCCAACAATTGCCAGAATTTACTCGAAATAATTTTAGATATTAGAGGGATTCAATATTTTAGAGAAGTTGCTGCATATGCTACAGACATAGGCTGTTTGAAACTTTCTCCTCGTTGTGTGACTGGACACGTGAAAATTGTTACTTCGCTATACGAAGAATTTGGTGTTTATTTACAGGGTTGTTGAGCCTAGAAATATTAACTACTATAGAATCAATCATTTAAAAACTCGTAACCCCACGCCCTTCCCATTGATGCCTCAGTCCCAGTCTTTGAAAGCATCAAAATCTAACCAGTTAATTTAATCTTACTCCCTGACGTGATTGTCTTTTCTTCCTCTACACTTCTGACCCAAAAGTGTTTCGAGGAATAAAGGTTTTAATTGATGTGTATGAAAATATTCTAAAGTATTTCTCAAAGAATCAAAAAATAATTTAGGGCTCTCAATTTCAATCAACGATAATTATTTCGGAAGTAATGTAGTCATTTCCCAACAACAGAAGATATCCTTGCAATGTTTATTTTCCTTGAGATTGGAGGCCGAAGGTTATGCTCTCTATATGTGTTCCCATTAAAAAAGATAAAGCATAAATCTTCCTGTTCAATTAGAGCCGCGAGTGAAAATACCTTTACATTTAAAATTTGATTCGAGACTTTCTTAAATAGTAAAAGTTGAGATGGAGCATTGAAACGAGCATGCGTTGAATTGACTTAATAAATAGTTCTGAGTGAGATACAGTCTCGTGAACATTAAATAGTCACAGACTTCAGAAAGATGAATCCGTCAAATTAAAAATAGAAATAGGGAATTAAAATTATCATAGGAATTTTTCCGCTATTTTTTTACTGCCCTGGAAATTTTCAAGAAATCATCTTGTAATAAATAAAAGCTATAAGATTATTTTTCAACATAAATACCATACGAACAATCATACCAATGAGTAAATTTAAAAAGCTGAAAAAGGTATTTTCATCAGGGTATTCCCCCTCCTAATTCGAGAGGGCATACCATTTTCTGAGAGGTGGATATTACTACAGAAAGGGAAACATCAATTCTTTTTATTCCAAGTTTTAAAATTTATTGTATCTGCAGTTTCAATCTGAGAACTAACATATCCTTGATAATCGTGCAGCTACGACCTGACCATTTAAGCAATTATACGTATGTGTGCCGTGCACACTTTTTTCTTATATGTAGGCCAAAACAAGACATGAAGATTATGCGCAAAATATTCGTCGAGGGAAAAATGTTATCAGTCAGGCATGTGTAACACAAGGAGAGATACATGCTTTTACATCGACCACGGTGTCTCCCGTGTGCGTCACACAAGCTGTGGGCAGTCAGAACATGTTCGCGTAAATCAGTCGTCGGATGATTAACATTTATGTTACACTATACAGCTGTAAGAGCTTTTGCCATGGTCATTGACACACATAACTCAAAGCCGGAAATTTTCTGGTCCATTTGAAATTGCAATGCGATAGAAAACCCTTTTAATATAAGGTGACGAGGAAACATCGGATCTTCATTAGACTGAGTTGCTGTTACATGCATCGTTTTATATACGAAAAAGAAATACTTTTTATACACAACATATTGTTTGAATTTAATAAGAAAAACTTTTTACCTTGCAGGATAAAAATTACGCTAAGTTCATAGCACTGTTTTCTACTATAAAAGAAAATTCTACAACTTCGCCGTCTGATTTCTTCCAAATATCTATGTATTAACAATATAAAAAATAATATAAATAATACAATACTGAAAGTACTGCATTTCAAAACAATAAGTTTGTTAACTCGTAAAATATAATTACATGTAAACACATCAACGTTATAGGTCTAATATTTTTGGGGCGTTTTGTGCTCGGAAAATAGTTTTTCCAGCGCAGCGTAACTTCTAAGGAGTGGACGTCACAAGACTATATATTATATTTACTCACTGAAGTAGGAGGGCGGGTCTTCTATATGATGGTGTGATAAACATGAATTCGAGCAGTAAAAGTTAAGGAAGGTGTCCGGAAAAAGTAAATGCGCTTGAGTATGGGGCTGCAGGCTCGAGGAAACAAAGCAAAACATAAGTACACTCCAATGTAATACTTAAATACAGTGTAACGCCATGTAGCTCCAAATCTAAAATTGAGATGGAGAAACATATTTAAGTAAAATCCAAAACACATTACACATGTGTAAACCTGAACAAGTTTTTAAAAAGTGAAAAAAATAACATTTAGGTACGTTTTTTAAGTTATAAGACGATATTAAAGACCATGAATATAGTAGAGTAGACCACAAATAGAATGAAATAGAGAGAGGAGTCGAATTCACTAATTAAAAGTATTTAATAATAGTAATGCAATTGAGTACAACTGAAAAAAAGCAAAATCCAGTCCTTAACTAAATATTGTGATAACTTGCAGTGGTAACTGCTCCATTGACCAGCAAGATAACTGTCGTACGAGAGGAGCGTGTGAAGGAGGAGGAAAGACTTCAGTTTTTTGTACCAAATATTTAGCAGTTGATTTTATCAGAGCTCAGTGCGTAGATAACAAGAGCTGAGTCCTGTTAAGAAATATGTGACATTTTCAGCACTAAATTGTGTAGCTAATCAGCATGGAACCCTCGTACAAGTCTTTCAGCTCTCTGCAAACACACCTGCTTGACCTAGATGCAGCATAAGGACAATGGTCATACCCTAAATTTGATACCAGTAAATTTATAAAGTATGAAAAGGTAACCAGTACTCAAACTATGTATAGGGTATTTTTCGATGCATCCACGGAGAGCTTGAAAGCCTGTCAACACTCATACGCAATAAAGAATAAAATATTTAAAGTTTATACGCGAAATAACTTTGTAGAAAGCACAAACACATAAAATGAACAATATTTATGGAATACTAATCACAACGAAAAAGGTGAACATTTTTAGGTTAGTACATCTGATTATGCATTGTTATATTTAACGTATGATTGACTTTTTCTAAATAGAATAGCAGACTCCATAACTCACAAGCATCAGGAATTTCTTCGGTGGCCCACAACCTGCAAGTAAAACATGACTTTATTAGTAACGTTACATTCAGGTCAAAGTATGAAAAATAGGTGTAAAAAGTAGCGTACATTCATCTAGACATTTTTTGTCTCGAAGAGAATTTCAGAGAGAACGTTGCGCCAAGGCTTAGAAGAAATCTTGTCTGAGTTAATTAAAAAACAATCTACTCGGAGAAGCAGAAACTTTACTTTGAAGGTCAATATATACTTAATATTATTGATGAGACCAAAATAGGTTCAACATGTTCAAGAGGTACTGAATCCTATGCAAAATAACGAGGTAAATGAATGGTACTTGTCTCTGAAGACAGAATTAGGTTAGCCTTGGCAGTGGGAAACAATTATAACCCATTAAAATCCTCACAATTCAAGATTTATAGCAGATGCAACTAACAATTCTCATACAGACGCTATTGATAAAGATTACTCATGAGTTCTAAGAAGGACACACCATAATTTCAATGCATAACATTAGAATAATTAGCACAGAACTAACCTGATAAAATGTTACATGCTAACCAGGCCTGTGTTGAGCTCGGCAGATGATATCACTCGCTTGACAGCAGCACATGCGCAAAAAATAATGCATGCAATGAACCTTACTAAGGAAGTTCATATTTGGCACAACGCAGAAGAAGCCTTTAATAAATTACTTCTATTCTGAGTGGACGCAAACTAGATACTTGGCGAATGTTCTATAATTAGTGAATAATGTTAGAAATTTTTAAACCGACAATTTTTGTTCATTCATTTTCAATTCAGAAGTCTTTTTAACTCATCGAACACTTTGTAGTCAGGTACATACGATAATCTTTCTTCAATCAAAGATTTTATGAATCACAATTATTTCAATGGATGAAAAATCTTGTAATACTTTTTAAGTAACTCAGATTGTTTTTTACACCGGGCTTGAAAAGCAGCACTAACAGTAATTTAAAGCTCCTGCACCTTCTCAGCAGTTCATCTCATTGAAGTTTTCGTCTAGAAACCTAAATGCCCAACAGGACTCTTTGGCAGATGTTATGTCAGTTGTACAGGGTGGGCCAAAAGTAGGGTTACAGTTACTTCATTATCTGTTTAAGTGTTAACTGTAACCCCACTTTTGGCCCTCCTTGTACGTTCCATCAGTAAATTATTTAAGACTCATTTCCTCTCAAAATCCCAAGCCTGCTGCTTGTACTGATTTCAGTAAAAATTGCAATAACTCACGTAAGCATGATATTCTTTCTTTAGTGGAATATTTGAGGATTGATAAAATAACTTTTTTACAAAAATTGGCGTGTATGAATATCTTGCCAACACAGTACATAAATTAAAAATTAATATTTTACCAAGGAGAACCCCTATATCAATAAATAGTAAAAAATCAATACTACACCAACTTTTCTATGTAATACAATTTACGCATAATCTGTACACCAATAAAATATAAGACTGGAGAGCAAAAAATGTAGCAACCAGTTATAGTCTTAAAGGTCAGGTGACTTAAAGAACCAAAGAAACAAGATTTTTTGCATCGTAATATCTTGGAATTCAGAGCCACTTATAAGTTTAAATTGTGTAGCCCTCAACTTTAAGCAAATTTAAGTTACGCATGATTTGACTTTCCCAAACGAGTTGCCACAATTATTCAAATACTTAACGAGTTTGTGAATCTGTACTCATGAATTAGTCTGGGGCAAATATCGAATGTTATGAGGAACAGAGCCAGATTGATTCACTGTTTGAAATATGCAGCATTGAAAAAAAAAATCGTACAATTCAATGAAAAATTATACTACCGTTACTCTAAAAATATTCAACAATCTCTTAACATATTAAAAAAGAATCGCTCCTAGCAGCACCATTTAGTCAAAGATCTCCCCTTCTAAATAACAAAATGGTGCACATTTTGTATAACAGTACAGTTTTTTGCATTTAGCAATCACGCTGTAATCTATGCAAACAACAGTACGTCATACAGACTTCTTAAATCCTTAACGTCACATTAAAAATTAAATCGATGAGAACTTTACTAATGCATATTCACGCTACTTTTTGCTTTATCCGACGCTGTCAAATCACAAATCGAAAGCCTTGGCTAAGATTAGTTCATGCTATTATTTGCATGCATCTGTGTTATAAGCGTAGTAGATAAGCATGAGAAAATTACTTCTACTTGAAGAAGCGTGTTAATATTTGTGCATGCAGCATCAGCGAGTTCATGCACCGCCTTAGTGGGGGCCTTTAAATTAAGTTCTAGTGGCGCTGCAGCCTGCAAATTCCCTGCCTTATAAGGAGGCAGGAAGACCGTCTGAGGCTCGTAAGACCCCGAGGCTGCGCTGCAGAGCCCTGCTCTGTTGCTGCACTGCAAGCGCCGTTTGCATTTTTTCTACCCTATGAAGGCATTCTGGAGAGGAAAAGGAAACTCAAGTTTTTGAAACACAATGTTTGTATCATTGTATCTTTTTGTTGGTTGTTCGGTAGGGTTTCCCCTGTTTGTTTATTGTTTCTGTTGGTTCTCAATGATCGAGCTTGACAGGGCAATATACAGATTCTGAAAGAGGAACAACTTACTGCGTTGGACATATATGTTCTTAGTAGACTGCTAGGATGATCTATAAACACTTATAATTGTTACTTATATTATTATGATAACTAAATTTCATTTAAATATATTTGAATTGAAAAATAAGATATCAGTGATTCTATAGAATGCCATACAAAAACTTTAGCATGATAAGTTACCAGCATATAAACACACGCAAATGTGCTTTTCTACAGGCTCATCAGTAGCAAGATTTTTATGTAAAGTAAATGTAGCACAGTCTCATAGACTGAAATTTATGATTTACTAAACAGGTAGGGTAAAACTCCTCAGGTTCTGCTTTATTCTACGAGACTCTTATTTACGACTCATTGAGAATGAATTAATCACCAAAATCATTGACAATTTGAATATTATTTATAATTTATCATTATTGAAGGTGTGTTCATACTGTCACAAAAAGACAATATTCTTCGACATCGATGCTAATCCTCTTACCAATATCGCTGACGTACCTACACTAACTAATGTCAATACCACACTTATAATTAATACCGAGCTTCAACATGCACTCGCACGGAGGCAGGCGTAGGACGCTATCGAAACTTGAGCCTGGCACTTACTAAATGCAAAACTGTAACGACACAAATCTTTGTGTCCAACTTAAAAGTATAAAGATTTTTCTTGGTATGGGACTTTAAACCAGTATCTCTATTACAATTACTATGAGAAACTTGAGTTAATAAATCCTTAACACAATTCAAGATTTTCCTAAGAACATATATCAACAAGTAGAATTCCAACACGCGTCCTAAGACAATTGAAACATGCTCATTCAAATTGTGCAAAACATTTGTCCCTATCACCCACCGTTTTTAAGATGTACATACATCAGCCAGTAATAAATGTACTTTTGACATTGTATCAGAGCAAACAACTCACAGACAGAAGTCTCACTCTGACACTTATCGCCTCATGCAGCATTAACGTCCATGGCTCAAGCTAAGAAATTATATTGTAAATGCGTCACATGAGATATACTATACAGATATATTTAGTTGAAGATATAATACTCATAAAATGTACACAAACGTATCATGAAAAATTAAACTTCGATTTCAAAACCTGATATGACAGAGCAAAACTGTTCTCTCATTAGAAATCAGCATGAAAACTGCATTAGAAACAAAAACATGTCAGATATCTACTGCTTGTTTATAAGTGCAATTAGTGTCAGTGCAATCGACACTACTAGAGCTAGTGCAGGGCTAGAGTTGTTTATATCTCTCTATAATGTGATTAGAATTATCGCGAGAACTACAGTGCTCTGCAGTTGTTAATGGATTTCATAGTTAATTTTTCGCCCACAGTTGGTGTAATAATTAAAACAATAAGTTTTGCTTGTGTACAATTTCATAACGTGACATAAATTATGTCAAACTATTATAGTACGAGTATTAATGTCAAATTTCTGGTCTAAGGTAAATTTAATTGTTTCGTAATCATTCTCATTCGATATAAATTGTAAATTCAGCTTAGTTTCCGAGCAAGCGTGATTTCGTTTGTGGAGCATCCAAATTGCTTACATCAACAATTTCTTTTCAGAAAATGTCAAGTTGGCAAAGGTGCGATTTCATTATACTTCTCTAATTAAATTGAAATGTAGAAAAATGCAGAGGTAAACTAAGGTTTGACGTCAGCATACGTTTTGGCTGTTTTTTCTGATCTTCAGTGTAAACTTACCTCACATCAAAATCGTAACAATTAGCCCTTCTGGCTTTCATTACGAAAAGGGAACAATCTTTCATTTAATTTCCCAATCAGTTATTTTTTAATTAAGCATGAGGCAGTAGACCTCTGGAGCCCGATGGCTCCTACGCCTGCTTGCTCTCCACACTCGTGCTGCTACAGCACGAATTTCTACAGAATTTCTGTCCTGTGCATTTCTGTCCATCAGAACTTAACGACTACGACATAACACATTCTTTAAATTATAAAGGCCATAAAATAATTAAACCTTTCTACTTTTATTTTGAAATTAATTCTATTTTCAAGAAGACTTTGAACAAGCCCGACCATGCTGAATAATTGACTGCATTTCTGTGATCCAACAATGCATCACGCATACATACAATTATGTACAGAAAATGGATGCTAGAATAGCACTCTCGTATGATGTATTCAGAGCATGAAAACAACACCACCAAATAACTATAATACAAAAAAATACTTCAATTATGAGAATAATAATTACCCCTTGAAAAAATTTTCCATTGCTATCTAAAAAGGCTTTGCACCGACTCATCTGAATCACTGGATCCCGAGGTCAAGAAACACCGTAAACACAGAAAAAGAACACAACGAAGCATATCAGACCTCAGAAAAACACGTAGAAACCATGTAAGCTTTAAATGAAGAGAAGAAACGGACACGAAAATAACTAAAAAATAATAAACAAAAACACCGAAAATAATACGCTCGAAAAAAATGCAAAAGGTGAATGCGCGCTACTATCTACAAGATCTATGAGCGGTTCCTCACTGACAAAATGTTTATCATGGCCAACAAGGGAGCGACAAGTTTCTAAGATAAATTGTATCCCCTAGTTTGACTGCAATTTATGAGCCTGGCAATGTAAAAAATGGCCGTAGGGTTTGCCTCGAGTCCAGTTGGGCAATGACAACTGAGGTATAAAGCTATGGGGTCTCTTTTAAAAATGAGCTGCTTGATTGCTACCATTGTTAGAAAACTGTTCAGTCAAGATGAGAAAGTGCGTAAATATAACTTATGAAATCCATAGTATCATAGGATGAAGTATGAGAGCAGTGATGAGATAGTAACTTGATTCCTTTTGTGGCTCATTTCTGGAAAAAAAAATAATCGTGAAACGAAGGCTACTTTCATGAGGGTACAATTACACAGTACAATTTTTGTTCATTTGGGTATATATAAAAATTAATAATTCTACTTTGAAGACTAAAAGAGTTTGAAATGCAAGCACCGATCTGATGTTCAATATTTAGTATCTTTATGCATCAGAGTGCAAACAGAACAGGTAACAAACACGATGCATCAGAATTCATTCGTGACAAACAAGCAACGGCATCAAACAGGACTGTGAAAATCAAAAGTTCAAAGAACCTCATAAAATACAGAAAAGTGACCATTATGTAGTAAGAAATTTACTCCGTACGGATGCCAATTCTACACCTGAGAACCTATAGTACAAATATACTTTTAGTACTGCACCGCCCTATACCTAGAGCTGTGTTGAACTTTGAACAGTTAAAATAAAAATTTTCTAGCAAAATGGTATGTTAGCACAAACGGTACACATTTAGTATCTGTACAAGTTTGAGTCAAAATTTAAGTTTCTATTCGGTAAGTCATCTTTTGAAATTAAGAAAAACTCTGGTCGCAGAGGAGATTCCAGAAAAGATCCTGAAAGATTTATTGCGGTATTTATGGCCGTCAAGTCTGACTCAATGGTGGAACGAGGAAGATTTGAGCGTTGTTCGACCGCAACTCACTAATTCAACCAAACTAACTCGAAATACTTGGAATTAGTGATATCTGCATCATTTAAATTGTAAGCGACCCGATTGCTGCTACAATAAAGAATATAGTGTATCAGCTACGACGAACCATACTATTCTATTGTCGAGGATACTCTGGTTGGTTGTATAATCCTCTATGCATAGAACGGATTTTCCATTCGAGTAAATAACTCGCCAGGTCCATTCTCAGGCTGCTCCCCAAAACAGATAGTTTGACTACAAGTTTCCTGAGCATCTGGAGGCAATTGTTGACGATGAAACACTGATTCATAACCGTAAATAAAAATTCAAACATTTATGAAGACGCTTGTATGACAGAGGATAATTTATTTTAAAAGACGTTTCATACATGTGTTCGGGGAGTGCGCAATAAATATTTTTCCTTAAATTCCGTGGACTCTTGATCCTTTCCCCAATTCTCTAAACAAAGATGATCTCATACCTCGAAGAAAAATGAGCATTCTACAACTGCTTTTAATCTGCTGAATTCATTCTCGATAACAGGAGGTGCAGCAGGTTACATTTTTATGCTTCTAGCGACACAGATTGAGAACTAAATAAGATTTGACTGTGGCGTCAGGAAAGGTGAGAGGGACAAAAACTGAATTGCAGGCAATTTCATGCTCTGGTTTCAACAGTGGGATTGTTCTGGAAAGACGAAGTCTGTCTATAAATAAACTTATAGAGTATACTAGATATATCCCTCCTTATCCATAGCTGAAATAATAATAAGCGACCACCATCAAAACGAGCTACAAAGACCTTATCGACTTGTCAAATAATATTCATGATACCAATTAAGGGGAATTAGCATTCTGTAGTGGTGAAGCAGTCGTAATAAAGTAAGTGTAAATTTGGCCATGCAATTATTTTCTAAAATTGTCTTCGAATGCCTACGATTGAAGTGGCTGCGGCAAATATGGATGTGGAGGCATGCAGTGGCTACGCGGGTACTCGAGACAGCACAGAACGAAGTACCAATCTCTGATGAAAGTGGATCAGCTAAATCAACAAGCTAAATAATATTCGAACAGGCCATCGTCCAGGGTGGTAATATATCGAACTTTCAATTTGAATATCAAGAAATATGCAGTCACAAACACCACCAATATCCAGGATAATTTGGTTCACACTAAAAATAGTTAATTATAATTACAGAATAATTAGTCGGTAAGTAGAAATGTAAATTTAGCCAGGATGTGAAACATATCAAACTAGTGTACCCAGCCGTCAAAAATGACGGCAGAGATTTTGTGATAATACCCGTGCATCAAAAATAATGGCAAATACTTTTTGCAAAGATATTAAATAAAATTACATGTAAGAACGCAATGCAATGTATTTAGTTTTATATATATTTACAAAGGACAAACGTTTTAATTATTTCTTTAATGACAACATTCCTAGTGAAAACTAAGACACTTAGTTTTCTACTGCTGCAATTTACTCTGTAATTCGTGTCATATTCGGGTACAATGTACCCGAATCATAGGGCAATATCCCGCCGAACTCGGTATCCAAGATACGGACTCGAGTATATAAGGCTCTAGATCTCTCTAATTTTTTTGAAAGTGACACGAAACATACAAATAAATATATATAAATAAATAAATATGTATACACACGACGGTCATTCTTAGTATTAGATTAAATGTCATTTCAATGCCCATTATGATACTATATGTATATATGTGCATGTTTATATGTTCAGTATGAAGCGGATAAAAACCATAAAATTTGAGTACTTTTTGAAGAAGGTAAGCTTGTAATTTAAAAAGTTTTTTCATGGACGTGTCATGGAGGGTTCAAGCATTCTATATCAGCGTCAACTCTAATTGTCCATACATTAAATAATTTGTAATTATCTATATGTACAATAGATAATTAGAATTAGATGTCCTAAGCCTAAAAAAAGCAAGTCATAAGCTGCAATTGACCATGTTATCCAGTATTATGTTTAAATACAGTGATTGTAGTAAAACGAGTAAAAAAGTTCAGATTCGTAGGTTTAGAGGACGATTTTGATCCATTCACCCCCTGGAGCCACTCAGGCTGTAAAAATATAAAAAATTTCCTGCGAACAAATGATGCTCATTGAATGCGCTGGTATAAATCAGGCAGTGAAGTACATAGTACAGGGTGTCCATAAAGTCCCTTTACAATTTGACTATTACAAAAACAATTCATCGGGTAGCTTTATCAAATTTGATCTTATGTACTCAATGATCATCAAAGTTCTTCATCACGCCTGTATTCGCGTGTTCCAGGCATCCCGTTGACGAAATAATCATAGGCAGTGTTTCAAGAGATTGATTGAAAGAAATCAGATACACAGACGGTAAAACTACAAACTAAGTATTGACGAGATCCACCATCACGTCCGTCGATTCGTGGAAGGCACAAGATAGAGCTCGTGCATCGAAAAAAGATAAGATCTTGATGGGCTTCGAGCAACTAATGGTACCCATTCTGAAGTATATTAAATAATTTAAAAAAATTCAATACTTGATTCTTATTTTGCAATAATTTTTCTATATGCATCTTTTTATTTGTTTTTGTAATAAATTAGTTAAATTAAATAGAGATTTATAGACACTGTAATAGTCATTTAATCATGGATAATCATTCCTTCAAAGAACTTGGAAGACACAAATTGAAAAGTAATTTTTCACAGTGCGTATGCAATCGACTTCATAGACATAATTTTTGAATTCATAAAAAATCTAAGAATACAGCAAGCTACATAAACAGAGCAGATAAAGACTACGCTCGGAAAGTGTTGAGTTCAGTACCCTAAGGAACCTTAAAATGTAAATCAAACATTGTTTAAACACTCGCATATAGTTCATTAAATTCTATAGCATATTCGATTGACATTTGCAGTTCTTGTCTTCACATCTGGCGGATGCACTCTTACATTACTGTGATGGTACGCGGGTACGCCAGAAACAAACGCACTGTGAACATAACGACATCTTACAGTTGTTCATGTTAACACAGGCAATCACAACTGAACCACAGTTTCGTTCTTGTTCAGCACGCATTTAAAAGGAGTCGAGTCGTAGGACTACTTTTTTCTCCTCAAGGCCGATTAATAAGTCGATAATTGACTCTTATCAGTCTTAAATACAACCAAAGAACTTAATTGAATACTTTACTTTCATAATTATTTCCTATACCACTGTGTTCCCTGACTTAAAGAACTTCCTAATTTCGGACCTGAATAAGCGCGTTGGTAACACTGTTAGTAAAAACTAATGGTCAACTCATCTAATGATTTTAAATAGGCAGTCTGTATCGCACGTACGATTTACTCGCACGCCAGAATTATACAGATTTTTTCAGTAACCTCTCAGCAATGCAGTGCATCATACAGCAGGGATAGAAAAGTATTCTAAAACATAAATTCGAGAAGGTATTACAACTAGACGTAATATAAAATTATTTGTTATAGGGTGCATTAAGAATTTTAAGAAATTCAGTAGAAAAGGGATGAATATATATAAAACTTCATTTTCTCAAGCGAGTTAAGGAACTGAAAACGGGTCTCGGAACTGAAAACGGGTCTCAAAACTGAAACCGGAAAAATCGCTAAGATGTATTGTCCATCCATTTTCATTTCCAAAAACAAGTATCAGAAACAAGAGTGATGCTTTGAAATTTCGTCACGTGTATTTGGTCATGAATAACTCAACGACTGGAGCCATCGGACCATATATCATGACATTTTCTGCTGAAATACTAGAATTTATTCATAAAATCTCGTGTATGTTATTACTACTGCTACACACATAAAGCAGTTGCTGTGATGAACCCGTTATCTGCTGTGTGGTTAATTTACGTACGTTCATGGTTTAGTTCAGTCTTTCTACCATTTCTGAACAGTAACACAGCGTGTAATTTCTGCAAGATACCTCAAGAAAATGTGGTTTATTTAGAAGAAAAAGCAATTAACAAGTTAGAGCAACAAACTCAAGCAAAAAATCCCCAATGCATTGTTCTTTGATAGCTTTATGAAGCTAAATATTAACTCACAGCGCTTTCATACCCGAACTCGCA
>VCRD01000759.1:59592-113253 GCA_006783055.1 Trinorchestia longiramus
CTCGTGAAGAGTCCACAACTCGTGAAGAGTCCACAACTCGTGAAGAGTCCACAACTCGTGAAGAGTCCACAACTCGTGAAGAGTCCACAACTCGTGAAGAGTCCACAACTCGTGAAGAGTTCATAACTCGTAAACAATAGCAAATAAGATTTCTTGGCGAGAGAAAGAGCAAGTTCTAAAATAAAGGTCTCACATATTCAGGCAGTAAAGGTCCATATTTTTGTGAAAAGTTTTCATTTGCATTGAAGAAAAATAGCATATCAACACAGAGCTGAGTTAACTTTGGAACTTAGCAAGACATTAGGACTTTATAAAATCCACATTGATTACGAAATAATACTTGAACGTTCTGTCTAAAATGAAATGTATACATATAACCGTAAACATTTTAGTTTAATTCCGTTCACTACACTCTAGTAAGTATAGAAGGTTTGTTTGAACAGACAAACATGAATCAGATCTACAAAAGTACCTGTCTTCACAGAAAAGGCTTGCACTGGCGTTAAGAAAGCGAAGTATTCTTATATACATACATGTGTAAGTAAAACCTCCATCCACTAATCAGGAAAGAATGCCTGCGACTGAACGTTTCCGTTTTGGCTCTTTTTCGCCACCGTTGAAACAGCCGTGCAAGTGAGGTGTAGACATAAGTACTCTACCGTTATTTGGATTGTTATATAAAGATTTGTTAAATTCTTGCATGTTCTTTTCATGTTTCACATCCAATGTAAAAGAAAAAGGAAGTTGTATTCATTAACAAGAAAGTTCAGTGTTCTCTAAATTCGGATGCTACAATGGATGATGGAATGGGAATTATACAGCTCATGGCAATTAATGCAAAATTAAGACCATAACTTGACATGGTTATCAAAACAAGGTGACCATCTCTCGCTTAAAAAAGAATAAGAAATAAATAAAAGAAAAAAACATGAAATTATCAAGTGCCGATATGAAATTAATATTAAAATACACTGAACTCGTGCCCTTTTTTCTTTGAGTCACACACCGTATAATAATTTATAAATACTCTGTGTTTCTGTAGCCTGGCCAACAAATAATCAGGCGCATAAGTAAGACAATTCAATTCATAAATGTGAGAACACGAAAATTTTAAATACTGCAGCCTCCTGGCTGGCAGACAAAAAATTGAAAATATCACCATTAATATAAAGACACATGAAATGCTGAATCACAGGATGCTATTTCTACTCATATATTTTTTTGAAAGAAATATATTGACCATACCGAAGACTGGCGTAATCTGACGTTCGGCACTTACGGAATGGATCTTGAAGGATCACAAATACATACTCGCCGACAACGTGCGCGCAATTATTGATGTCCACAGACCGATGCTGCAATCGTACTGCAGCGAGCAATGATGCACAGCGTTAGACACGCATTTTAATCTCATACTGATAAAATCATTAAAGTTTGTTCAGTGAAAAGTTTGCTTACCGTCTTCAATTAATTATTCGAAAATATGCGGGATCAGTTTTTTTGGATAATTTCAAGTCAAGCGATTCGAGTGTCAGTTATGAGGTGAGTGATAAGTGTATCAATTATGCTAATTGAGTACCGTTAAGATTTATTATATAATGTAAATTAAATTTAATTGTGGCTCTTAATTGGTTGGCCGAACTTGGGATCAGCAATGTGCGAAGTAGGCATGTCATCATGCTGAGTATAAACAAATCATTTCCACTACTGCACTAAAACTCGTATGTCATTCCGAGTCTACAAGAGTTTTTGGATGCATACGGTCAGAAATGTACTCGAAAGTCGTAACGCAGTAGGATAAAAAGGCTTCGTGAAGGGATGTGAATGAAGGAGAAGTTCAAGAACATTCATGTAAGTACCGTATTATTTATTGATTTGGTCTTATAGATTGGTCAACAATGCCTAACTTAGTTCATGTGTTTCAATTTATCTTTGTCTCAGTATTGTTTCTGCATTCCTTTATGGAACAAGATGACAAAGTGTTCCACGAGATGCAGTTGTTGCAGACTACTAGTTAGCAACAAGCTAAAACATAACTTTTGCAATGCGAATGAACATTTCCTTGTTACACTATTCTGATTCCATTTCTCGACTAACAAAGAGTTTTATTTGACTGTTGCGTCTGCACATAGATTACAATACACGTTTGTGCACATTCAGGCCCATAATACCAGCATCACAAGTTTCAAGTCTTAACAAGAACAAAGACTAAAACACACTAGAATATACGATCATGGTCTTTGGGTTGAATGTCTCTCCATAACGACTGGTCGAACACTTGAAGGCTTCGAAATGTAGCAGTTGATTGAACCTTTAGTGTTACAGGTGAACTAAAAGCAAAGCTCGATATTATAAAAAAAGTCGTCAATTTCAGTCAATTTCTTTACTATAAGCACGTACATCAAAAGGAATAATTGAGCTGAGGGTGCATGGTTTAACTTCACATAGCAATTGAACGATAATTTGCTTTATAAAAACTCCAATGTAATTCTGAAGTTCGAACACGTCCGCAGTCTGCACGCGATGCTGCAGGCACTACGCAGGAAGTCTACGTACAACGACACACTTTGTCTCTGCCTTGGTTTCTACGCAGCAGAAGACATACACGATATTAGAAAATAACAGTATTACCGGTATATCGAATTTTTGTTTTGGTTCCGTCAATGGAAAGCATTCTGTAGTTTTGATAGACTATATTTCATCCTCAAAAAACTTTTTTCAGCTCGCATTGGACTCCAGCTTGATATTTAACTAGCCTAGAGGTGCACAATGTACGTGAAATGATTTACACATGTAACCCATTCTCATTACTGAAGTGTCTTTCGTTTACCCAATTACTAGAAATAATTTCATGAGAGAGCTATTATTATCAAAGCTCATTAATTTCACTGCGATATTATTAGTAATTTCTAGTATGTATATTAAAATTAACTGGTAGATAGAAAAAAAGGGAGTTCAGTTGATCGACATCAGTTATGGGTGTCAGTATTACCTACCTCAAACACCAGCTTCTGAAGAGACAACGTCAGATATAAAATGAAGTAAGCTTAAGTATCAGCCTCAATTTTAATATCAGCCAGTTTTTGCTTTAGAAAACAAAACATAAAAAATGAATTCGCAAATAATTAAGCCAAAGAAATTACTCTTGCGGGACCAGCTTGACCTCTGACCAACAGTTCACGCTAGAATAAATAAGGCATTTAGTAAGCCACTGCCATTCATCAAGTTAACAAGAGAAACCTTTGTCCAACATCTTAGACGATGATAGATAAAGTAGTTAGCAAACTAGGCTACATTATCAAGTTAACGTGAAAATATTTATTAATAACTCTCACTAGGATAACGAAAGCATTTAGCAAGTCAGTCGCTATTCGTTAAGTTCATAGGAGAGATCTTTAACTAACAGCTCTAGCAAGAATGAATGAAGAGTCTGGAAAGCAAAATTCCTACCATCGAGTTCGTAAAGAGAAAACTGCAGATGTGCGATAAAATAAATTCATAGGGCTTACCTATAGTTCGCATCGAGTTGCTAGTCATTTACTCTATAATAAATATTTCATTGATGCGTCCTAAATTTTGTAATATCAATCATTCTTGAGGCTAAATTATCCCCATCAATGAAAGTTGCATTGGTTTATATTCATTGACCCTGGGTCTTTACATGAACCCTGACCACAGAGAACTAGGACGACTATCGAAACCGATGCCTGCAGCCCTACAAAAATCGGACACAGAACTGTTGAACCATCAACATCTTTGTCAAGCAGTGATACTTCTTGCACGTTAGATTTTTCAGAAACCCTTAAATTTAAAATTTGCATATCAATCAATTCATAAAACAGTAATTATTTTACGAATTTATTGATGGAAAATTTTAAGGTAATGGAAATTGCGATGAGAAAATATGTACGGCAGGTTATGTTCTTTTTCCATTTTGCTGATTACTTCGCAATTAGCTACTGCAGTCCCAAAGAGGGAAGGACAAGAACTGATTATAACAATATGGTTAATTTTCTCGTATCCTGCCTTTGCTTTCCTAACTTCCCTACATAGTAGTTCTGGGTTACTGATATAGAATACAAATGGGTGTCAATAGTATTGGTTATACTCAACATTTCCGAATATCAATATCAATAGCAGTTTAAATCAAAATACAAAAGTCTGTTCGAGGACGTGAATCTTTCAAGGCTTTGTGCTGATTTGTACATGGAGCATAAAAAATGTACAAATCCTGACTTTAGTATTTCTCTGCACTAGTACCAGTCAAACAAAATCAAGAGGTTATAATTTCACACCTCTTCAACACACCAAGTGTCCAGATTTTCTTTTTCTTTTAAATTTATGCGAGTAAAAAATATGAAACCGCATTGCATATTTTCCTTTTTTTCGGGTCTATTTTCATTTCTTCTTCAAACAAAACTAGTGTTTACCGAGCACAAATGTTGCTGCGGGCCTCAAACGCTCAAACAAAATACGAAATCGTACCACACGTAATTGCACGCACTCAGTATGTTAATAAGTAACGTATGTTACTACAAACAGGGTTACTGAATTTGCTACGCTCTATAATGTGTTCTTTCTTGACACAATGTGTCCACACCTCACATATCGAAACAATTTTGTTTGAAGAACTTAACTTTCTACAATTATTAACTTCAAACAGTAGGTCATAAATGCTCTCCCACTAAGAAAAATTACACATTAACGACAGAATTTAAACGATATTGCCACAAAACACCCTAGCTTCAGGATAAAATTTGACTCGAAGTACAATACAAATGCAAATCCGCGGTAGTTTCAAATAATTACATAAAAATTACACGCATTAGCAAGACTATTCTTTAACAGAACCTGCTGAGTAAAGAAAGAGGAGACACGTCTCGCCCAAGTGGTACAGAACCCTCCTGCAAGAGCCTTTAGATCAGATCGAACAGAGCTCCAATTTCATCGGCACTTCACTTGTACTCAAATTACAACAGCTATCAGACATCCAGTGGCTAAATTGCAAGTCAAGAAAATACGAAGTAAACAGTGTCAATTGATCATAAGAGAAACGAATGAGACACACGAAGTGAACTCAAGATTTCAGAGTGGTAAATTATCAAGCTGTACAGACGTAAACAAATCGAACCTCTCCACAACAGCAGCAGCTAAATTTTTATTACACCAGCTTCGAAATCTGAATACCTAATAAGGATTACTCAAGCGTCAAGAACTGAGGTCGTGCAAAAAAAATGGCGTCGCTCGCTAAATTGCGGGTTGAGTATCAGCGTAAGAAATCAACATTCAAAACGAATAAGAGAGTCAGTCTGATTTAATGACTTCGATGAACGCCAAAAAGTAAAGTGACATCGGGCACAACATGTTTGGGTGCAATCTTATGCACCTGACCTCTTATAAAAACATCAGATACGTTGATGTATGCTGCATAATTTCCCTTGGCAATAAATTTCTGAGGTTGTAGATGAGGTCTCTGGTTTTTTCCACTCCAGTAGTACAACATTGTTTATCTGGAGCGCCAGAAACACGCAAGGCATACATCGTGGCTTCGTTTCTCCAGTGTCTGATGCAGGAACATATCAGAGTTGTTTATGAAGTTTTTATGAAAACTTTGGTACCATAATTTCAGAAGAAGCCGTCAGTGTGCATCACGCCATGACAGAATGCAAGGTAGTAGTTTGGACATATCAATACATAGCCTGGTCGTAAATGAATGAAGCCATGATTCTCTTCCAACAGACGTACACTAACCATACCCCCCAGGTCAAAAGTAACCCACGTTTGAGCTGACCAAAGACACTATTTAGGGCATCTCGATCAAGACAGCTCTGAAAATGATTGCCCTTTCGCAGACACGAACTGCTAAAAAACAAGCCTGATACTGCGCATATGCACCTGAGTTTTTAGCCCTGCAATCGATCGACCCCACATTTCACACTTCTCTGATGAGGAGGTTCTCGATATCACTAACCTCAGCTGACGCAGAGCGCTAACAGAAGTGTTGATTTTTGCCTTACATCTGCACAGGCATGGAACCACGTACGAGTGAGCACAAAGTGATATTACCGTGTATGTTGTATTAGAATTTGCGCACTAAAATGCTCTAATAATGGAGAAAATGACACAGACTCCTACGGAGTAATTCTAAAAGGCAAAATTTTATGATATTTAAGTGCAAAGGAGAGCAAAAATATCGCATAACAGCATATGAAACTTTATGGGCACAATGCTAATTTAAGCAAGACTGTCGAGTCGCCCTTGGACATCCTCGAAGTGAAGTGAAGGTCCACAGGATTGTTATATGAACAAAAGATATAAAACCATCAAAACAACACGAATTGGATTCCTGACTACTTGTCAGGCAGTAGTTCAACTTACGAGTCCGTTATAGTCACTATAAACAGTGCAACATAGTGACTTTTGTTTAAAAATTCGTTCTAATTTGTATAATACTTCAAGTTTTAACGAAATCAAACCTCTGATCTAGAGGTGCTATTTTTTAGACCTCAATGATAGCTTCCCTTAATGACAGGATGGGGACTCGCTAACTTGACGTCCCTTTTGGTGAAAGCTAATGCGTTGTAAATGACCAGGATGGTCTGCGTAGTTTTACACCTAGGTCTCTAGAATTCTCTGCGGAAAAGGATAAAGACAGTTATTTCATGAATATTCGTCAGGAAACACTGCTTAAAAAAACGTTTCAAACAGGTGCTCTCGTGCTAACTGGGGTAGACTATACAGAACATGCAAAAGATAAAAGTTTTTATCTTACAAGAGATCTTCATAACAAATTGATGGAATTAAATCAACACATGCCTTTCACTTTCTGTAGGTGAAATCTTTATTGGAACACAAATTACACGAGCAACAGCAGGGTCTGGCCACTAAGCTTGCAAATAAATCGACCCCTAAATAGTGCTGCCATCGGTCCCACAACGCACCTCAAATGGCCCGCCAAGAAATGCTGTACTGAAGAACAATTCACTGCGATTGTTCATCCTGGGCGCCAGCTATTGTTGAAACAGACAATTACTTGTAATAATTAGCCTTTCACTTTCATTTGCAAAGCAGATGCAGTTTTTCACCGTCGACCCAGCAGATGGTGCCATGCAGCTGCCAGATGTCCCAAAGCTGCAGGGCAGTTTGTTCCAAGTCAGTAATTGTACGAACACTTCACTTATTAAGTATCATTATTGAGAAGGGTACTACATACAGAAAATATGACTTCTCTGCGATCCGAAAAAGGTACGGATTATTTAACACGTTGACTCCGAAGCGGTACGTATGTGTACCACGTAGGTTAGGTTCTGTTATTTTTTCAGATCCTTCTAGTGACTACGCGTACAAAGTGAAGTTTTACACCAATCAGGCAATGGGAGGCAACGTGTTAAACAGGCTTCTGAGAATAAAAATGATAGAAATTTATGTCTCAAAAAATCTATAGAATGAAATGAGTTTCTCAGAAAAACAATCATGGAAAAACGAGCGATAAGCTCAAGATGTACATATTTTAAGTGAAGAGCATCCGAATGATCAAATTAGAATTGCTTGACGACATACAAATATTTCATTTATCTTATAACCCTCGACTAACAAGGCAAGAACGACTTTTTCTTGCCCTCCTACTACGATAGAATATCCATAGTTTTACCTCATCGAGACTAACGTAATAATACAAAACTTGCGTCTGACAACGTACATCACTAATCCTTCCTAAAGCTACGATGCCTTTTTAAAGCTACGATGTCTCAACAATGAAGGAATAGAGTTCTACAGCCTGTAGTCAAGACCTCAGGTTACCCAACTTATAGCCGACGATAAATTTCTAAAAACTAAATCGCCGGCAAGAAAATATTACGGTATCTCTTCACTTAAATACTCAAAATTTAAAGTAAATAATAGTTTCTATCGTCACCATATCTCAATTCGTATATTTTCATATCTGGTCGTAAACGACAGCTTTCTACAAGTTCTTCAGTTGTAAGAATCTAGATGGGAATAGACCGAAGACAAGGACTTTAATTTTTACAAACAAATAATGGTGAAAAAAGAACAACATGTAAATACCAAACAACTAAAGACTGCGATTTTCTGCGTTTGAGATACACAAATTTGGCCGGATAAATTTTTGGCTGTTGTGGAATAAAGAAGTACAGTCAGTTTTAAAAAGCGAAAACTTCCTCTTTCACAAAGAGTAAAACCTGCAGAACTCCCGCGAATTTAATGGAAGACTGTGAATCGGCCGCCATATTTTAGGGTACTGCAGATCTTGGAGATCGAACGAACGTCGAGCCGACATGTACGGTTAGATGGCCGGGCCTTATCTGGTAATCATCAGCGGTGCGTTATAACCCGCATTACTTATTCTTCGCAGTTTTTCGACTTCGCAGCATAGCGCTCAGACCGGATTAACAAGATTCTCGCTTCGTTTGCCTTATGGAGACACAGGTACAACCAGTGCAGATATATATTGGCCATATACTTGGTCGCAACAATCGGCACAGCGTCGGATAATGGAAGTGCCGCGGCTCACTTGCACACCGGGGCTGGCTGTTGCTTATTGGGCAGCATTCACTATCTTCTAGACGTCTCTTTTTCGACAGCCAATTGTACTTGCCGAATGTTCAATGAAGTATTATATACATAATACTATAAAATTGTCATCATTTCTCACGAGAAACATTATGTTATGGTATCGTCAATATATTGTAGAAGTAATCTTAACTTTACTTGCACCAAGAAAAAACTCTCGTTAATTTTCCTCAAAGGGTTTCTCGCACACGTATGTTCTCTTTAAAATAGGGCTATCAAGTAATAGAGCTTTTGAAGTATTATTCATGGGTCGCAATACAGGTATGGTTTTCCATGTGATGTGAGAAATCGCTTTGAGAACCTCTCAAACAAGAATTTTTGGTGCTGACAAGGTATAAAGAGTATGAAATAGGAATCTTCGAATGATAATATGGCATTCAACTCTGACCATTACAAGTTTATGATATTTTACGTAATGCTTTCTGCTCATCAGGAAATACAACTAGACATCTTCCAAAGCTCCATGAATGCTCGTGTGGTTTCCTTGTTAATAAATCCAACATTGATGCCTGCAGCTAATAAACAAATTTACATCATCCTGACGACATAAGCCACGCTAGAAGTTTTTTTAAGTAGACACAAAAACTAACCATGAAATGCAGGACCACGTCAATCTATCACAACGGAATAATTAAATTCTTAAGTATTGATACGAGAATAAAGCACAATTAAAATGTATATTAACACGTTGACTCCGATTGCCCGATTGGTGTAAAACTTCACTTTGTACGCATAGTCACTAGAAGGATCTGAAAAAATTACAGAACCTAACCTACGTGGTACACATACGTACCACTTCGGAGTCAACAAGTAACTAACACGCATGAAGCATGTAACAAAAAATCAAAGATAATTCTAAATCTAAACGGTATATTATTAATTTGAACTCAAACCAATATTTCTACGACGCATGTGAACTCAAGTTATACAATTTGTTAATTAACTATAGCGAAATGAATACAACGGCAGTGGCAGCGTGGCCAAGCCAACTCATAGAAAACTATTAATGCAGTAAAATAGCGAAAGTGTGATTCATTGTCAACGTGCGGTCGAGTAAACCAGTTTAGTGGAGTGTAATAGTGAACTGGAATGCAGAGTAGTGTAGAGAGATAATGTGATGAGAGGTTCATGGTTTATGTGCACACTAAGGTCGATACTAATACTCATCTTTGATACTTCGTTTTCACTAAATTTAAATAAATTCCATGTTTTTATCAACACTCGAATATCATACACAAATGGAGTTTGTCACTCTAATCGCAAAATAATTATTAGCAACAGCTATGTAATTGCTAATGAAGCATTGCATCGTGCTGCAGAAATTAAAAAATCAAACTGAGTCAACTGTTCTTTCTCAACAAATATTTTTACCGCAAGATAAGTTAATCACGTTTTGAAACGTATATTTATCACACAAAATCAGAGTTTGAACGATGCACACCGCGTAGCTCACATCCAACTTTTCGTTGGCCGAGGCTGTCCGCCATAAGAATAGGGTTGTTTTCGAACGTCGCCCTGCCATAAGTTCTAACCTAGCTGGGTAATCGCCCGTAAATTGGTAATAATTAATGCAATTTATACGCTCTATTACATATTGCATCCATAGCGCCAGATTATACTATCGCATACTACATGCCACAGCTGCCGATCGCCTAGATTAAAGATGGGAGTATTTTTGACTAATGATGCCTGACCAGGAAAGCCTTAAATCGATCAAAAAATAGAGGAAAGCTTCAAATATTAAATTGCGTTCATAAAACATGTAGTGTGACATATAATGGATAGGTACATGCAGTACTTAAGCATAACAGTACATCACTATACCCCGAAACTATAAATCTTACGTATAAGTACAAGTACAAACAGTAGTAAATTATAATTCTGGACAGGACTTTTTCCAAAATGTATATTTATGGCATTTGGTTGATCGTTTCCCCTACTTTGATGGTTTGTGTAACCGAATACTTCTTTACATTAGACCATCGAGACACAGTGTTCACCTTATTCTGTGCACTACGTTATGATATGACCTACATGACACTGCGTAAAATCGTATTTTAGTTTTTGATATAAAGTAGTTTACGACTGCGTACAGCTATGTTTTTAGTCCGGTTTAATCGCTCGGGTGACAGTCAACACATATGCATTATTAATGAAGTAAAGCTATTTCGCAAAGTTTCATAAACATGAAGCTTGTTAGAAGTGATATATACAGTGGGGGGCAAAATAATACAACACGTTGATTAAATCGCCATATTGCACATTTATAGACCACGTAAAATTAGGAAAATTAGACTATATATAAACAATAGTATAAAAACGTTAATAATATATCTATACCCACAAATATTTAATAGAAAAAATATACAGGAACATGTATAATAAATACGTGAACAAAAATTTACAATACCCAACTTTTTTCTCGATATTATACATGAAAATTATTGTACGATTATTTCAGAATGTTCCAATACATTCTACTATTTGGCAACCGAATTTCGTCAGCATTCATCTCCAATAACGTGTCATTGATACAGCAACTCTTGTTCTGAAAGGTCGTAAGCATGGATAAGAATAAGGACATCAGCCAAGATCTTCGCGAACGTAGTGCGGAGCTCCATAATGAAGGTATCTGATATCGGAAGATGAGTGCACAACTGTGTTCCTATAGCGTCAGTTGGAACCATAATACGTAAGTGGAAATGCCAGAATGCGACTCTCAGCAAGCCTCGAACTGGCCGTCCACGGAAGATAACGACTGTGCTGCTCGAAAATTGGTCCAAACAGTAGTGCAGAGGCCTCAAACTACTCGTGAAGAATTGGATGATCTCAATGCATCTGGGATCGAAGCCAGCAAACCCACGATCAGCAGGGCACTACGACGTAGAGGTTTTCGCTCCCGCACCTCTCGACAGGACACCTCTTCTTCAGAAACGTCACGTCAAGGCCAGGCTGAAGTATGCCAACGATCATTTGAACAAGCCAGCAGCTTTTTGAAACTCAGTACTGTGGTCAGATGAAATTAAAATCGAACTATTGGGAGAAACAGCAGAAACCATCTTTGGAAGCAACAAAACGAAGAGTATAAACCAAAGTGCACCATACCCACTGTTAAGTTTGGAGGTAGCTCAATCATGGTGTGGGGATGTTTCAGCTCATCACGGGTAGATAAATTTCACATCATTGAAGGAACCATGAATGACAGGAAATATCGTGAAATATTGGAAGAGCAACTCCTACCTTCAGCTCGTTCGTTAAAATTGAAACGTGGATGGAAATTCCAACAAGACAACGATCCAAAGCATACTGCAAACGAAACCAAGGAATGGTTAAGGATGAAGAAGATAAACATTTTAGAATGGCCAAGTCAATCTCTGAACATGAATCCGATCGAAAACTTGGAGGGAATTGAACTTGAAGATTCAGAAGAGAGGTTCCAATGACATCACTGAACTCAAAGAAATTTGCACTGAAGACTGGAATAAGATTAAGCCCGAAACTTGTAAAAGGCTGGTAGTGAACTACTGTAAACGTCTCGAAGCCATAGTTAATAATAAGGGCTATGCAATGAAGTATTAATGTATGTATATCTTGAAATGTGTTGTAAACTTTTGTTCACGTATTTATTATATATGTTCCTATATATTTTTTTTCTATTAAATATTTGTAGGTTCTAGATACATTATTAACTTTTTATACTATTGTTTGTATATAGTTCAATTTTTGTAATTGTACGGGGTCTATAAATCTGCAATCTGGCGATTTAATCAACGTGTTGTATTATTTTGCCCCCCACTGTAACTTTAACTCTGTAGGTTGTGATACTAATGAACTGATGCTGGCAATAGTATTAATAGTTTGGAAACTAGATATCTAACTCGTTATCAAGATGATTATGTGAAGAACTCCTTCACTTTAACCGAATACTTTGCATTGGATAATCAAGTAAAAAGTTTCAATAATAAGAGTCACTCGTTACATGTTCTGTACTTCACATAACTTCTTTTCAATATCATATAAACTATACGTGATCATATAACAGCTGCAGATAATATATCTGTGTCCGTCAAGAAGCAATTCATTACCTTGAAGAAATGTACATACGCCCAGTTCAGAAACACTGGTCTGAAGTTTCGCTGAGATAGGAGTAAGTCATGTGATAAATCCAGTACCACGTCAGTACCTCCAGAGGAGCCCTTGTGTCATCAGATACGCGCTATTTATGATGTCGCTGTGACTTCCCGCTTTTCCACTCCATGCAACAAGAAGATGAGAAGGGCTAGCAGGACAGTGGCAAGACGAGAGGAGTAAACCAACACTCTCCGAAAAAAATTAAAAAGGGAATCAGAAAAAAAAAGATCAGTGATGGATAGGAAAACCGATAGAAACAGCGACGAAAGAAAATGAAAACTGAAATGATAGAGTACGATAAAGAAGATGTAGAATTTGAAATACATTAGCAATTAGAGACAGCAAATGAATTAAAACTAGGAGAAAAAATACTTCAAGAGCAACAGCAAAAAACTAGATAAACACGTAAAAATTGGAAACCGATATGAGTGAAGTGAAACAAATATATTCGAAGGTAAACTACAAATAACAAAATGAAAACAAGATCAAGACAGTGATACACAAAATAAACTGAGCTCGTAGAAGGAGAATAAACTGGTGGACGACCTTAGTGTAAAGGAATCCGACCTTCATCAAAGCCTTGCAGCAATCATCTTTTCTCAGAAATGAGCCGGGCTACAAAGCTTTAGATAAGTGAAATTCAACGAACACTTGTGTAAGTGGTCAGTTCAGTCTAGGAAAAGAAGTTTGGTTCTGACGACCGTCGCGGGGGCGAGATACTAGGCGCAATTGAGGAACAAATCCATTACTGATCATTCACTGATCGTAATAAAAAATACACAACACAAATACCTTGGCACACTACTCACTCATCACTCGTGCGGCGGAAGAAGAGTTTGGGCATTCAAAGGAACCCCATACTCCGAACAATATATGTACTACGTATGTATTCAATGATATCAGGAACGGAAGATTATTTATTTTTTATAATAACTTATTTTTACCATGTTGTGTTTCTATGACTGTGTCATTAAGACGTTATACCAGTGACTATATTTTTATCAATGCTTCAGTATAATGAACTAAAAAACCTGTTCCTTTGCATTCCCAGTGCCCAACTGTAGTCATGTAAAAACAAACTATGTTATTATAATTCAACTGATCTAAAATATAAGTCTGTACTATCAGTTTATTCAAGACCATGGCCTGTATTATTTCAGTAAATATTTTCATTGTATAAGACGGAGCATGCAATCCCTAACGTACGTCTAGAGAGATTCGGTTCATTCCTAAAGTAACAATTACGTATACTGATTATTGCTCTTTCACAAACGTGCGGAGCGAATTTGCTACTACCATTGCACATAATACGGGATAGAAAAATACTGTAATAATTACAGTGTCGACTGAGCTTAATGATCACGCTGAATAGTTAAGTTTTTTTTATTCGTGCAGTTTACGCCGGAGTTTGTGAGATGAAGATCACACACACACAAAAATTGTAAAATTTAGCACGAATTTCGTGATTGTATCCAAAACAAGTGATGTATCATGCGTTTATACAAGCCAATCTACGCTAGCGAACAGAATATATCAACCCTTTATAGCTCACAAACTAGTTTTTGCTACATTCAGCATTGTACAAAATGAATAATTTAAATGCTAATATATCCCGAGTAGCAACAGTTGTACTTTGTACAGGTGCATCACCGTCCTTTGCCCTAAAAGGCAAAGATCGTAATCTGCTCTTTGTGGTCATTTTCAGTCGCTAAATTAGACCATGGTATAAGTTCACCTATACCAAGAAAAAAGTGAATAATAAACGCGATTTTTTCACTGAACGACTTCATACTACTTTTTTAGACTTACAAAAGGAAAAAAGGTTATTAATATGTTCATTTCTAGTGTACTTAATTTTTAAATGTCACGAATAAACAGCGACCGCATTCAGTACCGATCTTCAGCAGCCAAATTCTTATTTTTATCAACTAACAAATCTTCCATTAAAATTACAAATTGTGCATGAATATCATATAATAGAAACTCATAACATTTTATCTTTGATCGTCAAGAACTAATTCATTACCTTGAGGGAATGTATGCACACTCTAAAAATACTCGTCTAGTTTTCCTATGAAATGTGTCACGAGACAGATCCAATAAAACGGCGTGCCTCCAGACTTCTGTCATAATCGTGACATTTAGACGCAGATACATCATCCACACTGTTCAGTCAGTTACAGGCTTTACAATAATGAGACAACAACAATTAATTATGCCGGTGGTAAGAAGTTGAAACAGTGGAACGCAAAATTAGTGATTGAGTCGAAACTGATCTCTGACAAGCTTCACTTCAGAATATTCCGTTAGTAATACTATAACATCACACCAAGCATTATTTAAATATCCCAAGTGAATGTATGACGTTTCCTAAAAATGTATAACAACAAGGTAAGTAACAACACTAAAAATAATGCAAAATATACCTAACGAGTAATTCAGAAACTATTTTTTCAGTGTAAATTAATATTTTATACTAAAAGTTAAATCTACTGAGGTAGTATTGCAAGGTTTTTCGTTAAATAATCTATCGCTGTAACATTTCATAAACACGAATATCATTCACGATAGAAACACGTTAACATGAGCATGCAGTTTTTCTGCATTAGGTAAACAGCCCTGAGCGCCCGGACGCTCGCAGCTCATGCATGTTGCGCTATGGAAATGAGGGCCAAATTATCGTCATATTGAATATGGTCCTCCATATTCAGGCCGGGCCAGGAACGCATTGGCACGTACGCCTCAAATAAGATTACAACTCCTACAAAGCATCAGTCATCATGCATATAGCTGATGTGAATCCCTACAGTGTGCACCGATGCTTATATACACACACTAGAACTGTAATTTCTCCGCGGCTCTGTGCCGTAGGTGAGGCTCGGAAACGCCCGGCAGTGAAAAAAAACAACTATCCACTTGAGCGGGACGTACCTATTTAATTCTGCATGATAGACCTTCAAAATCTTCCTAATCAAAGGTACAATAAAGTAAAATATAATCTGAAGCACACACTCGTATACGTTGAGTACGTACTTCCTTGTAGTTATCAGCTACATTCATAACTTGCTCCACGGGACGAAATAGTTTTACGGATATTTCTTACAAAGCATCCGGGGGCATATTAACTCTTCATTAAAAACTAAAAAAACAGAAAAACGTAGACCAACACATAGCAACATCGTTTAATAATATTGTCAGACAGCAACAGTCAAATTAGGTACAACGAATGAAATTGTCGAACTTCCAGTCATTAGAGATTCATTGCCACAATAAAAAAATGCACCCACAACTTTAACTATAGAGGCTGTCCTTACAGATTAACCTCACATAGACCGTATAAAGATCATGTGATCGATATATTCCACCATTTTCAACAATAACAGATACAGAAATTAATTGCGATTAACACAATATGAATTGGTTCCGAAATAATTTAAAGGGAAATGCTGCACAAATTCATACTGATGATACTTCAGTACTAAACATACTTTATTGCTTTGCTATGTTCCACAGTCATAAGAAAGTTATTAAACAATTATCCTTGCCCAAAATTCAACGTTATAACCGAAAAACAACTTGTTAAGCTATAGGTTGGCAGTAGTAAAAAATAACACCGATATTACAAACCAGCTTTCAGATACGAATTGTTACTACTAAGAATTGAGGAGCTTAGATGCTACTCGGAAGTTAGACGTAGAAATTTCCCATAATGAAGGTGTTCAACTAAAACATTCATTAAGGTAGATGACCCTATTTGATGTGATTGCCAACACTTTTAACTCCCGTATTTTTGAGAGTTATTTGAACATTCATTAAAAGACGGATACACGTACGGCACTATAACAGAACGTATTTGTAATAGTTAAAATTATACATTTTTACAGCCATAATCATTTTGTACAACAGCTCGAGTACAGAATGAAAAACTGCAAAGAAAAAGAATTTACGAATGAGAGAATATCAATAGAATCATGCACTTCGATTGGTTACTAAATTTTAGTTCTAACGCCAGTTATTACGCAAGATAAGATGCATTGACGAAGGACTTTATTGATTGCAAATTTTCAATGATGTCCTTTCTCGTGTCTCTGGAGAAAGAAGATAAAAAATGAAAGATGAATGAATGAGTGATAAATCACTTAAATGAGCAGCCATCATTTCCCCCTCGTTTTCAGTAGCGTCTGCCCTGAGTTCAAAAGAAAGTCCTGGACGTAACTTAGACCCACAATTTGTAAGCTTAAATTTCCAATCGTCGTCAGCTTATAATGAAAATACTCGCACAAAATTAATTAATGATCGAATATATAATACAACAATGCGAGAATTGATAAAGTTTTCCTGATAACAACTTGCTCTCTGGTCAGTCCTTGCCACTGCAGTCATGATTGGGCGAGCTGAGCTCAGACTCATACGCTCGTGGTTGCCCATTCTGTGTTGCGTGTAGGTGTGGGTGTAGGTGCCGGACTACGGTACTTCCTTGCAATTCAGAACCACTGCATACGAACAAGTACCTTCCCTCGGATTGGCACAAGAGCATTCGGGAACATGACCAGATCCACGGAATATGGAAGACGAATAGCTCGTCGAAAAGAAGACTCGTTAAATAAATGTCCGACCATGGTGGCAAACTCAAATTTTTACCGTGCATAATTTCCAACCTTATTGAAATCATAGCATATACAAGGTGCACAAAAGCTCGTCAATGTATGTAAATTTTCTTGCACGCCTGAAATAGATGCCTTAACCAGGCATCGCCTTTCTCCCAAAAATAAGGAGAAACGCAGAGCTATACAAATTTATTTTAATTAATTATATCAACTATTTTGACAAATGCAATGGAATTTATATGAGCACACGTACTCAGTAAAAAATTTGCCATTGAAATACATTTTTTAACACAAATAGAAATGAAAAGCTATTGATTCTACACTAAATAGCATTGCGCATAGTAACCTAAATCCCACACACCGCTCCTTCTCCCGGATACGTTCCGATCAAAAAGATTCAATTTCCATTTAAAAAACAGCAGAAAATGTTTGAAACGCATTTCAAATAACATACATATTAATTTTCACAATATCCGGCAATACGAAATATTTTTCTCACTTCCGTGCTCTGATGCACTCAGCCCTACATTGGAACACGAGGAAATTCTACCACCTAATTCAATTTTTCACCAGCACAAATTGAGTCATTTCAATTAAGTTCATAAAAGATGAGCAAGGCTTGCTCGCTAAAACAAGAGGAGGGCCCTAATAAAATTCCATCAGTCTTCAAGGATGATCGGTGATTTGATCTTCCCGTTTAGTTCAAGCATCTTTCTACACGCGCGTCGCCTCTTTAAAGCAAACGGCAGATCAGCACTGCAGCAGAGGTGTGAACAGTGTAGAGGTGCAGCGGTACCTCGAGCGAGTTGCTCTTTAAATATTGGTGAGGCAAGGGCGTGCACAGTTCTCTAGATGGTGGAGGCTTATCGTGCAAAACTCTATGCTAATCCAACCAGCAGGAGAGACAACACCTACGTAATGAAGTGCTATGCACCTCACACGCGAAAGTAGTCTAGTTAAGACTTGTAAAAATTGAAGAGGACTCGTACAAGTGTACTGTACCATTTATACTGTAGATATTGAATACTTTATAAATTTTTCCATTCCTCATGAGGTATTTGTTATTTAAGCCCGCAATTTAACGCGCATGATTTTTATCTTCATTGGGATGTACGGATTTATTCAAACATTCATAGAAACAATTTAACTGGACAATAATGTCAAAACACTATTTGCAAAAGTATTCATCATTACAAACATTCAGGTAGATGATAATTTGATCAATATCAAAGTTCATATGAATTGTTGCTTTTGGGCAATCACAGAATGACACGACATTCTAATCTTCTCTTTATCTCGTGCCACTGACATTGAGCGTACGAGTGTCAAGAAAAAATTAGTAAGATAAGAGAATAGCCGGATGATGCGAGTAAAGTGATCATAGAGATCTTCATAAACTATGTCATGGCTACCGTCAAGTATTTAAGTATTTTTATTTGTTTGTAGGTACGATGCAAGCCATTAATTTGAAGGGGAAAATGCATGATACGACCGCAAACGCTCAAAGGAGTGGCTAAATTCATAAAAATAATAGAATTTTCTACAAGATCGAGGGCTTGGGCAGTTCAGAAAAAGCCAGGTGGACGGGAGGGGAAATTAAACAATGATAATTATGGGATATGGGTGCATTTGTAAGATGAAATCAAAGTTTGGCTGGTTGCAAGGGACATGGGCACCTATATTTCAGGAAAAAATGAACTGTCTACCTATGGAATGATACCATCCTTTCTGTTCAGTTTGGAAGCAAGAGAGAAAAAGTATGGGGATGAATTTCATCCAATGACATCGGTGAAATGGAAATACGAGAAGAGCAAACGCTGAGAACACAGAAATTTTTTGGCCAAAAATCTCAATAGCGCTAGATCTTCCATATCGTATTATAGGAGGACAATGATCCGAAACACATTGCCAAAGGAACTCAAAAAGGATTTATAAATACTAGGATGTCCTTGAATGGCTTAGTCAGTTTTCAGATGCCAACTTGATTAAGAATATGATGAAGCTGAAATTGTAACATCACGCATGAAATTTTTCTTACGAGTTCTTTTACTGAGATGAACTGAAAACAACAACAAAAGACTTGAGGCAAGTAGACAGCATGAAACAGAGCATAAATAATAAAGAAATGTGTTTAAATACTTTAGCATATTATCTTACGACATTTTCGTGCCTAAAGTGTTTTCTGAATACTTCCGCGCGGCAATGTAGACATTTATTACCCTTCAGCCATCAGCATTAACATCACATCAGCACCTCAGCCCCGCTGCATTCCCCTCATCTTCCGATAAATAGCGTCCATTTAAAATCGTCGTTATTATATTCTTGGTTAAATTACCGCAGTCGCAATAAGAGCGATCTCTGTCTGGATTCAAAACCTCCACTTAATGCGCTACTTGGAGAAATGAAAAGACCACTCGAATAAACAGGTAAAATTCGCTGCTTCATGCGACAATGACCCAAGTTTCTTCCTGGTTTCTTGGCAATGATACTGGTTCCTCCTATTGACTTCACACGGAATTGTTAATGACACAAACCAAACGAACAGCTCTATTACATTTATGGTCTATATGATATGCATGCATGTTTAAAATATATATCGTGCAGGTAACACTAGCGTTTTGGTGAGACGAGAGAAGTGGCGTGGTAGGAGAAGTGTTCAGGAAGGGAACTTCTTTTCTCGCATTCTGAAGCAGAGTATTTATATTCACTCACAAACGCTATAGCCATCCTTCAATAGCAACGCCAAAAATTAATGTACACAGTGGAGGAATCTATCCCTAAATCTAGAAACCTGATTTACCAAAAATTGTAGCCAAATCTCAGATTTAAATGCTTCATTAATGAATCAAAACATAGGGACTTTGTTGTTCCAGTCATCTTAGTATTTGGATGGCATTCACTGCTGCGAGCTGTCGTCCACAGAACAGTAGCTTGAGTGTGTCGCCAAAAGGGCAAGTCGCTGCACAGACGAAGACAACGCCCAAATCAACAGACCCGTGACAGACGATTGTCCTTATCTTTTTGAATTTTATTATTCATTTCACGGAAAATTATTGATGAGCAACAGTTTCTTGAAAAATCATTTGAATCAAATTAAGAAAATAAAGAAGAATCAATAAATACAGGATAAGAGAGCCTACAGAACAGGAATCTGGAGCAAGTTTTTCCTATACGGCGATGCCTGTTGAGATTGTGATTTGTGCTGGCTGCACAGTGTTCGGGATATAGCATTACGAATCACTGGACACGACAGCGGCGCGTGGAGCTGCAGTTGTAGCTGCACGCACCGCAGTTGTGGCAATCACAGTGCATGCTGTTCGCAACATATCTCCACAGAAATAGTTTAAGGTTTAAGCTAAGAAATACTGTATATTCAAATCTGTAGTATCTAGTGTAACAGAAGGAGGGTCTACCCACAATTGCAGATGATTGAGGTATTTGAGTTCTCTCGTGAAAGCACATTGTGATGAACAGTGCGTCTAAAAGACCTGTGTAACTTACGGTAACTTTAAGATTCATCATTTTTCCAATTAGACTTTTCTTAATGAATCATGCATACGCAAAGAATCCTTCACGGTTGTTATTATGTGGCAAAATGTCTCGTATCTCTTCCATGTTCGAGAAAACTACTCAAAATGTGATCGTGCGTGGTCGACATTTGGCATAAAGCTTTCAGAACATAGCTTTACTTGCATTATGATTCTTAAAATAACAATGTATTAATTTCGTCTCGAAAATGAAACTTCAACTGTATCATAAACTATACAATAAAATTATAATATGTCACATTTCCACCATCATTCCCTATTTGAATGAAGACGCTGAAACATCAGGTAGCAAGTATTTGCAGGTGTTGAAACAACTCATTGCAGGGGCCTTTTGAACACATGCTATCCTGTCTCAGCTGGGGGAAATATTCCATTGAGAAGCTCGAAATTTATTTAATCGGGAAACAATACGAATTTCTAGATTAAAGTACGTCAAAAATGCAAATGTTGACTCTGAGCACGACGAATTCATAGGACGTTTTCAAGTGAACACACAAATTTTAATTTATTGAGCAGTTGAGGCTTGTGAATGGTACGTTATCCGAGTGCTTTATGTCATGCCCAATGAGGGTGAACACTACACATTTTTAAACGGATTAGCTCATAAACTTACTAATAGAAGTAAATTGTTTCTCGAACCTTCATGCATGAATAGGGTGGCCCATAAGTAAGGCAGCGTTTTAAAAGTAATAGACGTAAAAGTACGAATGTTATAGAAATCAGATTAATTTAGAATGATAGAGTAAGCAATATACGACTGTCGGTAGTACTGATAAACTAATAAAAAAATTAAAATCTGGTCTTTCATTAGAAAATACCAAAACCTTTTAAAAATGTGATTTTTGTAGTTCTAGTTCCATTTGTACAATACAACAATAAGCCGTATTGATTTTAAGCTTCATAATTGACCAGAAAATTTGACAAATGCTGCAGCATGGTTAGATGGGCAGTAAAAGTTAAAAAAATTACTATAAAATAGTGCAGGTATTTGCTCTCTTATTATTCAGAGCAAATAAAAAGCAGCGATCATCAAATTGAAAAATTAAATTTTCGACCAGAATCATTAAATGATTAGTGAATGGAATTCTCTACCTATTTGAGTCGCCTATCATTAATGCACGCATTAATACAGAGAATTTTAGCAGTATAATCAACATATTTTGTAGCACCTGCAATGACAATAAAGAGCGATCGACACAAGTAGGTAGCCATGCAACAGCTGCAGTCAGCTTATACTGAACTGCGTAATTATTTGTTGCGTCCAGTAATGAAGGAAGGTTTCCACAGACTATATTCGACCACGCACTGCTAAACAGCAATTTTGTTGCTGAATCAGCAGTTATCAATAAATACGTCGCAGAAAAACACGTCTTATAACACTAAGAAATTAATCATTATGATGCGCACATGAGCAAATTTGATTTTTCGTTTTTAAAAGAAGGCGACTCGAATAACTACGAACATAAATAGACCGCGAAAATGCAATTGTCATGTAAAAATTATTGACCAGGGAAGTGTGAGATAAAAATCTTTGGAAGAGAGTCAGTCTCGAACAAGAAATTGCACTTTTCAATCGAACATATGTTCCTAAAAAAATAAGACTGATAAAAACAAGCATACTCGAAGGAATAGAAAGCCATAGCTTTCAAGTACAGTACACGTTGATCGAATACATGCATGGTGCACCTGGCGCAACAAATAAGCTGCACTGAGAGCTACATACAATTATACGAAGAGATAATCAATATTAAAGATACGGGACTAGCAAAGTAATTTCAAAAAATGAATAAGAAACTTTTTCGAATAGTATTAGTGTTCATTTTTTTAATATGCAGGGGAAACAATCAATTTGTGAAAAATACTAGTCAGATTATTTATAGAATAAAACTAATGGAGCTGAAATGGACTGAATGCCTCAATAACTTTGATAAAGCACTTGGGGTGCGCTGTGTGACAGCATTGTTGCTGTGAGACCAGTAGGGGAGAAGCCAAAGCTTGACGTGAACTTCAGATCATATATAAGATGCTCTTTGAAGTCTCACAACGTTCACTGAGGACCGAGACAATAAATATTGTAACTACTGACAACAATAAACTCAAAATGGCACTGTGCTATCGTGCACACAATAGGAGTCTGGTTAAGCAGTGCAGTAGCGGTGAGAAAAACTTATTCCGTCGGACTCTAGTTGTGCCCCTTAAAAGTTTGATTGTGTTCCAGTGCTGTCTGCAATTAGTCCTTGAAGGAGGCTAGCTCTTCGTAAAGATGCTGCTTGTGAGCTAAATTAAGTGTCATTAGAAAACATCAGACACAGGACAGGGATACCTGCGATCTACATAATATCAGACATAGCAGATGCACCCAAGTCTGTAGAACGACAAACAGAGTTGAAGTTTACTCAAATTTGTTGTCTGGATCCGTGGTAAAGCACAAGAGAGCCAATACTTTAGGTTACTACCTCGCACAGTGACTTGAGGGCTCAGATGCAAACGCCAGGAGGAGCCATGGCTCTTCCTCCTCCTCCAGTCGTTCTATCGTAAGACAACAGTTGTCTAGAGCAAACACTTTGATCGAATTAGAGTCACGTACGTATTGCCCAGTGATCTATGCGCGTACCCAGGATGTTACTGTCCGGTGATATACAAGCATACTCGGGAAATTGAGGTTTTAAAAAACGAGTTTCTTTCCCTAGCAAAATAACTGATGGCTTATACGAAGAATTAGCATGACATAATTTGCCAGTCACACTTCAACAAAACGTCATTTTAATTTAGAAAAAAAACAGGAACGATCCAGCCAGTCCAAAATGAAAGCATGAAATAAAATTGATGAACAAATAATAAACTCATCAATCTTTAAAAAACAAATTATTAGATAAGCAAATATAGCCCGAAATGAAAATTCCCACTTGCACGTTCATTCCATGGCTCGTAAATCAAGAGTAATTAATAAAACGCAGCAGTTTAAACCTAAGTCTCTTAGTTGCTATCTAGTCTACACTATACAACTGAAATTAAAGTCTCATAGTTGAGCATAATATGGTTTATTCGTTTAAACTGAAATAAAAAATTCGAATATGTGATTCTAGTTCTTTAGCCCACCTTCTGGGACATCGTACTCATAATGGTAAATCTTTTTGATTTACAGGAGCATAATTTTTCCTTTAATCCAAGTTTGCTTTGTACTAAATGCATTTTCAGAGATAATTATACTTTAAATAAAACATTGGAGAAAGAGATTTAGGTTGTTTACCCATTTATTGTTAATAGTCTGGGATATTTGAATAGGAATGGTTGAGGAAATTAAATTGGAAAAAATTGTATAGAATTTGAAAAACCTGACCCCGAACCTGACAAAAGAAATTATCTTAGTAGCAGTTTCTTCCTGACGATTTTGAATGTTAAAAAATTAGGTATCCTTCGTCCAGGTATCATAATATTCCTCCTAGTTAGGAACATAGTTGAGATGAAGAGATTAAAGAAAGGATATGAATCTTAACGTTGGTTTCTTTCGAGTTTTTGCGTTCGTATCTTCGAAACTGACGTTAAACCTGAACGTTTGATCACTGAAGCTCAATGATGAACCGTCCAGCAGACCTAGCGTCACAAAAGACCAGCTACTCGACAACTCAGTCATAGAAGGGTTTGAAAAACAGTCAATTACTATGGCATAAACTTTGCTTAACCCTTTCACGACCAAATTATTTTCATACTGATCGAAATATTGCGTAAATTACCACTTATCTTCACTAATCTCTTGGTAATTTTGCCTTAATTTTGAACGAATGATTTAGAATATGGGACTAAAGGGAATGATTTTTAAAGTTTGTTTGGGACATATTAACCCAACGGTAACGAAATGGTTAAAGCTGGTAATCATGATTACCGACGGCTGGTTTCTACTCAAATAAACCATCAATCATTTGACTGGAAATAAAAGTTGTATGAGGTTTTGTTACTATTCTGGAGCCAACTCGTATCCAACAAGAAAACATAAAAAACCTTAAGTCATTTCTCAGCTATTTTTACACTAAAAGAGTTAAACATACATATATTTTACTTATTATTTCTTCGTTATCTAGCACTTCAAACGCATCTTTACCTCTAGGAAAGAAACGGCTTTATAAAGTTCGACAAGAATAAGGTGCTCAGCTTAGCTTTTATCTGTTCATATGAAACAATATAGCAGTCGTCCAGGGTATATATGTATATATCTTTCGCACCAGGTAATAAGTATTTCAGATTTTTCAAAGAATCGTACTCTTTTAGCATTCAAATTTAATTTTAAATCATTGAATTATCGCACCGATCCATCAGTTAAGCAGAACAAAAAGCAGTCTTATCAGCCCAATTCACATTACACAAACAATAAAACGTTACTGGGTAAATTTTTCATCCGAGAAAAAGTTTGCTCTTTATGACCCTTGGTCCCGAGTTCAGAGGCTGTGGCAACGCGATGGCAACTACAAGCACACTTTCCAGTGCCCATAGCTGAAGTTCAAAGACACTCGTGATCAAAAAAGCAGCTAAAGCGAGAAAACTTGAAAATTATTGTGACAGTCTCAACCACGTTATCGGCTCGTAGGCGTCAAACTGGGAGGATGACATCAACAGGCATGAAGGTATCGAGGTCTGCATGCAAGCACTTGACTTGAGTGAAGGAAAATTTAAGTCAAGAAAAGACCAGTGAAGGCAACGCAGGTGACTACGTACCAGGATAGGTGCAGGGTCGCCTAGGCAAGGTATAAGGCAATAAATTGGACGAGTTTCGTGACTACAGAAAAGGAAGTCATAGTGAGAAATACACCTAACGTAACTCAGACTACCACGATGAACTGTACAGAAGAGATAAAGACTTCGTATTTCAGCGTCAGCAGTGAAATACACTAAGAAACATACAAAACAAAAACGACAAGACATCGCACATCATCACTGATAATTTATCGCCTTGATAAGTACATGATAAACTTAGGCCAGGCGTTGCTGCGTGTACAGAAGTATGATAGAATGTGGAGGCATGCACTGTGAATTCTATTTGATGCCTCATAAAAATTGGCCTGTTAAAAAAATGTATCAAAAAATTGTAGATTCATTGATAACGTTTTCAATACTCGTATTATGCAGTGCATACCATGTCATTTTTCCAAATATTCATTGTTTATTTCGTTTATAACAACATTGTCAACAAGACTAGCGTCTAAATATAATTTGTACTATATTAGGGCTTCAAGTCTGGTGGTGAATCGAAAAAAATCGAATCGAATTCGAAAATCGAAATACAACGAAAAAAATAAAGCATATCGTAAAATTGTTTTCCCAGTCCGAAAAAGATACACTGGATCTGCAAGTACATCTAGTAAAGTTATTACTAGTGCATATTAAAAAAATTGTAGAGATGAACCATCGCAGCTACGATGAAGCTAGTAAATAAAAGGCTCTGTTGTGATGAGTAAAGAGATTTTCAAAAAGAGTTGGAAAATTGAAAAATATAGAATCTATATAAAAAATATCAGTGCATAAACAATCATGGCTTGTGGATAAAAATATTACATCAGAGAAAACTTGTTTTTGTCATTGAAGGTCGCCACAAACAATAGCCAAGCAACTAAATAATGAAAAAACAACAGATTAACGCTTTAAGAGAATACAAATGAGGACTTCACTGAATTTTAAACTGATGCGCTCGTCTCCCTTCCTCAGCAAGAAATTGATCGGTGAAATTCACACGAAAGTTTTAAAAATAATGGTCTTAATGCCACCATACAGGAAATAGTGCCACTTTCTCCAAATTTGAAATGTATCAAAATGAAAATTTCATCTGATTGAAAATTAAAATTTTTTGAAAGATTGACGTGCCAATGCACCACAAACATCAAGGTAGCAAGCAAAGAGTTGGGAAGAATATTATGCGTTTGTAGTCATAATATAACCACTGAAACCAATCGATATCAAAGCGATAAATTTTTAACTTATCAGAGTCGTGAAACACGTTCCTGTGGAGATTCGGATAATTACCACTCGAGGGTGCTCAAAAACTTTGAATGACATGTCATTATCGCCTCTAAAATAGCTCATTTATTTAAAAAAACCTTAATCGTACCAAAACACAAGCTTTATATATTAATGCCTCACCTTAGCGAGAACAGCCACAACTGTCTCATGATTGCCTCAAAAAATTATTGAGCTGTTCAAACGACTACGCTAGTAGACTTGACAAGTGAGATACAGTATCATTTTAGTCCGACGCAAGGACTAAATTTTACGACTTTAAATTCCCCTCAATGTCGGATGACGACCAGAATGCATAAATTAAACGTCACTTACTGTAATTGCAGATCAAGACCTCGTACAATGATTAAGTGCATAAGGTGAAGTTTACGTCGATGTACTTAATCGTATACATTTTAAACAATTATCTATAAATCAAATGATTTTTACAAAAAAATACACAAGTAGAGCCAGCTGGCGTATTGAACAACAATGAAGCAAGTACGAGCACAAACTAACTTCATCGTATTTTCTAGCTCATCGACAATAACCTCAACATAATTTGGTTTGCTCACCTGAAGTTGACAAGACAGCTCCGCCCTGTTGCTGGTGCTCCTCAACCGCGACGATGATAATATTTCACGTCCTGTTAATCAACTGAGAAATATGTGAAGGAAGAACTTACACAGTCAGAGATCTACACATTTAATTCCAATTACACCGATTCGTTGCTGGAGTCAAATCTGAATTTAGATTCACTATGTCTATTAGACTCTGAAAAAAATTAAAATGATAACTCGTATTACAGACGAATGAAATGCACAAAATGCGATGGAGACATCAGTACTTGTTGAAAAAGCTTGAATTTTTTTAGTTCCTGAATAAAACTGCCCAACATTTGCTCAGCTTAATTCTTTGCAAGTACATGTGGAAGGAGCAGATGGTTTTCTATAAACTTCTTACTTGTCACATAGATTCATCCGAACGAAAAGTTTCTAAGATGGTTTGAGCACGTGTACCACCTCTAATGAAGTAAAAAATCTACTTCTTAGAATTTGCATTATTTTGAAGACTAAACGAGTTCATGGTGTCTCGAGTAGCAGGAGTTATTGAGGCTGAAGAATTAAGACTGCCAAGAATTTCAGTCGCTTCCTACATAACTTACAGCAGTGAAGTCAGAAGCTCTGAACTGGCAACATCAATCACGAGTCTTTTGCAGTCTACGAATGAATTCATTCGTGAAAGCATGATTATTTTATTCACACTCAAATACTCGATTTTTTTGCGCTACGATGAATACCCGCTCACGTATTGACAATCTAGTTTTTATCTGATCGCCCTTCGTTTAAAAGCTCATCAAAATTATTATAATACCTCTGTGAAGAAATCAAGTTGCTGAGCTCATGCTTTTGCAGACAGGAAACTATCAACCTGAAAACTTTAGTTTCTCAGGCTGCTGCCGCTTTTTCGACGAGGTTTGCAAACTACAGAGAGTCCTCCCCAAAAAATGTACATTTTTAAAAGGCTGTAGTTTGAATACTACTGGTGCTAGGAGGCTGAAACAGGTTTCATTCGAAAGAGCAAAATCTAAAGTTTTAGTTTGTGTGCAAAATAAGTTGTTACCTACCTTATATACACCTTATGAATACTAGTAGTGTTCAAACTACAGACTTTTAAAAATATATACATTTTTTGGGACTCCCTGTATTATTCCTTTGTAGACTTTGAGGAAGCGTCGTGTTCATTCGTTATACAAGATGCAGATAAGCGGAGTTAGCTCATAGCAAGACTGAGCTCAATCCGATTCCATTCTCCAGCCTGTGTGCTACGATGCTATTAGCAAGGACTCCTGCATTCGAAAGAAATAAAAGCTATTAAAAAAGTGATCGTTAAATGTAGCCCTCAGAGCACTTTGTACGCTTAGTCGCAAAAAGACTTGTCTGGGACTAAGTTTTGCAGTCAAAAAATATAAATGCGGTTGGCGCTGTTTCTTCCTTAATAATGGGATGCTATCAAAAATATACATTCAGTATGCAGGATTTAGGAGCTGTAATTAGCCATTATGAAATGCTGCAAACACTACACATCTATTCAGCCCTGGAGGTGCATATATGATGAAAGCTTTAAAATCTCGTGTCTGCTTTTAGTTGAGAGAAATTGACGTAATTGTCAGTTATGATGTCTCTAGCAAACACCGTCATTACCTCGGAAATTAATTTTTGCAATCGTTGATGATGGTTCATTTGCGTTCGCTTTCTATTGTTGTAAAACAGGAGTCTGAACTAACTTGCTATGCACGCTCGAGTGTAGCATTATAGCTTGGCCGACGAGTTTCGAAGAACTGCAAAAGTATGTCGTAATGGAACAGCTAAATCTCCGAAGAAAGAGAACTGGAGAGTTTATTTCCTGTACAATTACTCCTCAACACAGTAAGCTCTGTTATACAATGAAAATATAAAGAAATGGCTCACAAATTTCTACTTGAAAGAGTGCTTTCAAGATTTACACGCACGTCTTAGAAAAGTTATTCTGAATAGATTGGCCCTTACTACGAGACTGAAATCTATCTCAGACAAGTTCTGTTGCATTTCATTAGTACCCCGTCTCACAGAAACCATACTTTATTTTTTTCAAACTGCCTCAAAAAGTAAGAACGTAAGATTGGAGCTGGAAAACTGGCTCTTTGATTTTTTTAACGGCTAGAATTTCTTCTCAATCCTAGGAACGTTGTTTTCAGCTCGAACATTATGACTTAAAGCCTATATTTTGCGATGCATATATTTAATTCATATTCCATTATAAAACTTCAATTGGTTTCGTTGATGTACATTTTTACACGAACTGAATGTTACACAACGCAAATTTCTTCATTAATCTTTGACATACGAGAGCACTGGGGCAGCACCACATTTACTCGAAGCTACAAAATTTGTTTCAATACGAAATCTAGATGCAGACAATTAATGAAAATACGGGTTTTCGTGATACATCGATGGGAAAGTGTAAGGAACGTCACTAATGTCAATGGGCTTATATGGATCCTCAGTAATGAAAGGTACGCTCCTCAATGCCAGCTGCCTCAGCGTTGGAATTTTGAACTGAAGTTAAGACTTTTGAAAAATCGTTCATCGGTCGCTGGAATCCCTTACGAAAATTATCAAGAAAGCGTTCATTGAAATGTAAACTATGATACAAGGTATGAGCATACAAGTTATCCCAAACAACAACAAAGTTTCAATCTGCTAGGATGGCTAAGAATTTTTAATGTTAAAAATAGACCTTCACAGACATTACAATTTCACGCATAGGGGCACACACAAAGGAGTATATATTCAGTATTCTAAGCAAATGATCACCTTGTATTAACACAGCAAAAACAATTACATTAAAATACTAATAGGTTTATGAGCGTAAGATGTACAATAAAAAAAATTAATAACGGTAAAATCTTCCGACGTTATCAAAATCAAGTAAACTAATTCAGGTAGGGAAAAACTCGGTGCTATTCACCGAAAATTAAAAATAAACAATTCCGTAAACGTATTTACGTCTAGCTGTGGGCAGATGCTTCCGAGATTGTGCTTGCCAAAGCACACACGGATCACAGGTCACTCTGCGGCCGGACACACGTTCCTGTGCCACCTGCTGACCATATCCACCTGTTTCTTATAACTATCAGAAATTATCTCACTGTCGCACATTACTAAACATCATGAGCTAACTAGCATAAGTATGTTGCAAGTGACTGCAAGAAACTCCTAATAATGATTACGTGATAATTTTATTTACATTAATGTACACCCCTGGATTCGGAACTCGCAGGGTCACCGGTCTCTGGGTACTCCCACAAACTACACGTACACTACACCCATCCGCAGCGGCGTCTCCGCCGAGACTGTGAGCCAGCTTTGCTTAGGCTGTTTAGCCAGCTGTGTTAAGGTAGGACTAACAACTTGAGTCCTGTGTATATTTTGAACAACTCGTACTGCTAAACTAGGATGTATAACAATACCAACTTTTCGAGTGTAGTTTAAAATTGCGAATTTATTGTAAGCAAGGACAGAGCTTATTAAGTAAATTTAAAATTCAAAGTAGAGCAAGCAAATTATTAATTTCAATAATTTTTTCACGTGCCCAAGAATTTATGTTTTGTATGAAAATAATGCAATCAATTCAACGGCTAGAAAGTACCGTGGCACTCAATAGACACCAACAGGTGAATAATTCCCCTAAACTCTGACGCGCTTGCGGACTAAGAGCCACAAAATACCCCACTCCTTACGGTCAGTTTGGGTCAACACAATTCTGCTCAAATTGTCATACTGTCATGACATCCAATACTGCGATAGCAAATGTAGTATTCATCAGAATTGAGATGCAGAAATGGCGATATTTTTCTTTGAGTCTGAGGGAGCAGGGGCAGTCGTTCTACAGAAAATTGCACGGGCCAAAAAAGCTTAATTAAGCGGAGGCTTATCATCGGCCTGACTTGACTGGGATTAATGGTTCTCCGAGTGCAGTGAGATTTGAGACACTTTGACCAGTTCTGAAGAACCTGCAGGAACTCGAAAATGACTAAATTGAATAGATGGTGGTATCCGTTAGTGCTTGTAAGGTTTCTTGACGTGGAATAGTTCAGATTGAGTGATCTTTTCTCGAAAAAATTTTGCTCATAAAACGAACTATTGAAAATTTTAACCGTTCACAGTTTTAGTGGGTTCAATCAAAAAAATGCATTGGCTATGATGTAGCTCTTCGTGATAACTCGATAGATTCAACACAGCAGACAAATTCAACTCTTGTTTATAAAAATGTTCTCACAACCTGAATATAATCCAGTCCTAGTAAAAATATCACCGGATCACTTCATTTAGCAACCGAGTAAAAATCTGCAATGAAGTTAGTAATAAACGAAAAAGGTTTCCCGGCCCAAAGATGATCAAAAAGCTATTCTGTGTGGACGACACTCGTGATTCTCTGAGCGACATTCGTTGTTGCGGTCGGACGTTGCCTGTTTTTAATCGCGTCGCATCAGTGTTTTTGTGTTATTCTAGTGCTTTATTTGCATAATATAGCCTTCAAACATGTCCCCAAAGAAGGTGAAAAGCGAGAGTATTAGTGTGATGAAAAGGAAAGGCCAACAATTGAGATGAAGATAGAAATTATTTCTAAGCATGAAAATGGAGTGCGTGTATCTGATCTCGCGGCAGAATACAACATGTCGAAGTCAACAATCTCGACCATTTTAAAGAATAAGGAACAAATCAAAGGAGATAGTGTTGCTAAAGGAGTGAGTACTTCAACTAAGCAAAGGCCTCAGGTAAATGAGGAAGTAGAAAAGTTGCTTCTTGTGTATATAAATGAGAAACAGTATGAAGGTGCTGGCATCAGAGAGTCCTTAATTTGTGAGAAGGTACTTCAAATCTATGATTTATAAAAGAAAACTCCTGGTAAAGTAGTTTTATACTGCATTTCTCATATAAGAAACATACCTATAGATTATATGTTATTGATAGTAGCGAATCAACCGGGGATGAGAACCAATTATTTCTATTTCCATTATTTCTTATGGGAAAAATTGATTCGGTTAACGAACGTTTCAGTGAAAGACCAGCTTTTAGGAACGTATTGTGGTCGTTAACCAAGAATGGGCCAAACTTGGAGTGAACCAAGAATGGGCCAAACGGCTCGTTTCTATTGCCTTATTCTATTCTATTCTATTCTACTAGTGTATGTAGTTTCATTCTGAGCTCGACAATCGAGTATCATCTCCAGTGAGACCTCATTAAGGGAATATCGTTCGATTGAGACTGCGTCAGTCGAGGAATTACAGTAACTGGTGCTGCAAGAGGAGCCCTGGTTCGTCTAAACTTGCCTCAGGAGCAGACGCCTGTTTGAGGCGCCACCGCCCCTTGGCACTCATCCACGCCCATGTCGCCAGTGCCTCCTGTCTTCCATCTAGGCCTTGCATCCAGGCTTTGCATCCAGGCCTTGCATCTCGGCCTTGCATCCAGGCCCAGCTCCTAGGCCTTGTATCCAGGCCTTGCAGCTAGGCCTTGCCTAGGAGCTGGGCCTGCCTGAAGTGCTGAGTGCAGGGCCTGGGCCTGAAGTGTTGAGGAGTGCAGGGCCTGGGCCTGGATTGGTGAGGAGTGCAGGGCCTGGAGTGCTGAGGAGTGCAGGGCCTGGAGTGCTGAGGAGTGCAGGGCCTGGGCCTGGAGTGCTGAGGAGTGCAGGGCCTGGAGTGCTAAGGAGTGCAGGGCGGGGACATCTCTTTGCTTGCGCTTGGTTGCCTTATTTGGTACGGCGCCCCGTGTGGGACGTCTGATGTCGTGCGCTACTGCACTGCAGTGTAGTCACTGCACAGCACTGCAGTGTAGTCACTGCACTGTATTGTAGTATAGTCCACTGCACAGCACTGCAGTGTAGTCCACTGCACAGCACTGCAGTGTAGTCCACTGCACTATGGCGAAGTACACTGTATTCTCATGTAGTTAAGTACACTGCAGTAAAGTTAACTGTAGTGTGTAGTCGACATCAAGGCAGTTTGTTACCTGAACTGCACGTCAGTTACCTGTCCCTGGCAGTATTTCACAGAACTTGTTTAGCAGCCCAAGAATGGACCAGACGACTTGTTTCTGTTGTCATATTCTATTTATTTTATTTATTTCACCGAGCTGCAGCTTGCACGGCACAGTAACTGTGCGAACTGCTCGTCTCTGACGTACACTGAATTACAATACAACCTGATTGCCTCTGCACCTTAATGAGCTTATTCATGTACCCTTCTGCATTGAGAGACACCAGACTACTCTGAGCTGCATCGCTCTTGGTCTAGAGAAGATGACTTTATGATTGCCAAGGTTAATAATAGGCGTGTTTAATTTAACACTGAGCTTATGCCAAGCATAAATATTAGAGTTTTATCTCAGACTGGCTCATAAATGCATGCTCTTACAGATAATTCTCATCCGTACCTTATGTTACTTAACCAACGAAATGCAAACAATTCAGGACTTCCTATTGCATGTAATTAAATTTTCTTAAATTTCTTCGCATTATCTATAGCTTTTCATTTATACAAACTCAGGTTGAACTGATTTTTATTTTTACTTGTGGCATTGAGAAATTAATATTGCACATTGAATTGACATGAATAAAACAATGCCTGTTTCATGAGTTACGAGCATCTGATCGCATTTATGGCCTGTCGTAATTCGACATTATTACGGGGGCAAACAGGAAATACAGTCATATCCTTACTAATTTTTGTGCACTTTTTTGTTTTCTCCTGTTCTTTTTGGCTCCCACGGTAGCCCTGTAGCAACAAGAATGTTATTTTGTTCAACATTCTAGCTGGCAAACTTGCTGCGCACAAAGCAGTGTGTTCGAGAGCAATTGTTTCCGTGTTGCTGCTGACGCATGCACTTTTCACTGTCGTCCTAAGACAAATACTACACAAAGACTCCTCTGGGCACTGCGTGTAAGGCTTTCCTAAGTCACAACAAATGAATCAAGTACACACTGTCTCTATTATAGCAGAACATGTAAGATTTTTAAGCTAAATCTTATCAACTAAAAACACACCATTGCAAATATTAACTAAAATCCATTTAGAGATTTAGTCAACGGTGACTAAAACTAGCGCTAAAATATAAATTTTGGCTGTCGAGTGGGTACAGTAATTTCTAATTTACTACCGGGATGTGAAAAAGGCACAAGTCGACAAAAAAAATTCGTCTACTCTCAAAAATGAGAGAAATTGAGCTCTGGTTCGCAAACATTTTTTGATATACGTTCGAAATGCAATGTTTTTATCTAATGCGATCAAATTCGTCGACTATTTCAAACTTGAAAATTAACCATAATTTATTCATGTTGTTAATCTCCTCTCAAGATTATCCTCTTCTCATTCTCCTCAAGGAAGCTTTGGAGGAGGAAGGTCTGCTTGCAGTGTGTCTATGAGGAAGTACATGGGGCAGGTCTAGAGCGAGGGGGTAACGATGAAGGTGTTGTCTAGCATACCCACGCGCCACTTGCCCCACTGCTCAGACTGCATGGCCAAGGAGGCAGCAGTAACGATGTTGGAGTCTCTTAAGTGTTCTTGAAAAAACTAAGCAAAATATCCTCCGACTGGAACAAAGACGGAAGCAAAAATAGACAAATTATTGCCCTATTGACACGTTGAGGATAATAATTTGACCTCTGTAAATGTCATTCGTAGTTGTTGATTAACATCCAAGGCTATCAATTATGTAACTAATGCTGATGTGTCCTACTTACTAGCAGTGTGTCCTGATGTGTGGCGATGTGTCTTGATGTAAGATGGTGTGTCTTTATATGTGGCCGTGTATCACTGGAAAACAAGAAGCGGCGCCAGCGATAGTTCGGGCTGCGATCTCAGAAACTGGAACAAATTCATTATTTTTTTGTGGAAAAGGAGTTAAAAATTAACGAAGAAAGTTACTGCAACGACATTTTGTTTCTGCAAAGTCATTGTTGCGTTTGGCTAAAGCCCTTTTGAAAAGCCCAGTGATCATTTCAGCACGACTCTGCAGTCTTTCATGGAGCTAAGAAAACACCTTCTTCATCTCCACCATGAGTCCTTTCGATTACGGCATCTGGTTCATACTGAAGACGAATGTTTCAGCGACACATCGCTAAAGTTTGGAGGCAATGAAGTGCAACTCAAAAAAGAAATGGGTCAAAATCCGGCAAAAAGTCATTCATGACTCGTACATGTCACTCTCTAAGCATCTTCAGCTTATTATCGACGCAGATGTTGGACATATTGAATAAAATGTTATTTTCCACTTATCACATATTAACCCGCTTTTTGGTTTTTGTTATATATATATATATATATATATATATATATATATATATATATATATATATATATATATATATATATATATATCTGTAACGTACTATGAAATGTGGCGAGCCGTATTATGACACAGTGTATCGTATTGCAGCTCCTTATATGTGGCATATCTTTGTGCAATGTGCCGTGTTGTAGTGCCTTATATATGTGACGTATTGAGATACAGTGCGTTGTACTATGTTGCATAGTGCTGTAATGTGCAGCAGAGTGCTGTAATATGCAACAGAGTGCCGTAATATGCTGCAGAGTGCTGTAATATGCAGAGTGCCGTAATATGCTGCAGAGTGCTGTAATATGCAACAGAGTCCCGTAATATGCTGCAGAGTGCTGTGATATGCAACAGAGTGCCGTAATATGCTGCAGAGTGCTGTAATATGCCGAGTGCCGTAATATGCTACAGAGTGCCGTAATATGCTACAGAGTGCCGTAATATACTACAGAGTGCCGTAATATGCTGCAGAGTCCTGTAATATGCAGCAGAGTGCCGCAATATGCTACAGAGTGCCGTAATATGCTACAGAGTGCCGTAATATGCTACAGAGTGTTGTAATATGCTACAGAGTGCCGTAATATGCTACAGAGTGCTGTAATATGCTGCAGAGTGCCGTACTATGCAGCCAAAGAACACGTGTGCTGCAGAGTGCCGTAATATGCTACAGAGTGCCGTAATATGTTACAGAGTGTCGTAATATGCTGCAGAGTGCCGTAATATGCTGCAGAGTGCCGTACTATGCAGCCAGAGAACACGTGTGCTGCAGAGTTCACTGCAGACTATATAAGGTAACGACAGTAGGGGGTGCCGGGGTATGGTTGTAGGGGCAGTTTGGGGGTTCAGGACCTTGGATAGGGAGAGAGGCTGAGGTGACAGACTGATGGCTGGGCATGGATCTCCCTGCCATCTGGAGCCTGACAGTTCAGTGTTTTTCACTGCAGGAACAACACAACCACTTAATTCCAGTGTTTCTGGCTGCCAAGGTGGTAGCGACTGCTGAACTTTACTTTTCAAGCATCATGAGCCTGACTAATTTATAAGAGGCTTTTCAGTCAATATATCTTTGGTACTGGAAGCTCCGGAGGTTTTATGGTAGACTGTAGGATGAACAAAAGTTTATATAATTTGTTATTGTAGCTGAAATTATAGAACCCGTGATGTCCTCATGCCTTAGCCATGAGGAAAAACTTTCAAACATGTTAAATTTTGATGAATTATTAAGGGAGAAATAACATATACAACCGTTTACTTTGATTTTTATAATTTAATAATTGGATACTAAATCCATTCAATAGTGAAATAATTTCTATCTGATAATATTTACACATGAGTTAATTTGAGTCTCTAAATATTATAACATGTCTTAATAAATGTTTTATTTAAGAGTGATAAAAGTGACAAAATCTCCGAAAAAAAATTATTCTGCGACTCTTATTTAGATATGTGAACACTCAATGACATTTAAGCTCAGTAGGAAAATAAAATTATTTATTTTTGAGAATTTAACGAACAGCACAGTGCGCATAAATTCCTCTTGCTTCAAGTATGGAAGCCCCTCACGTATAATTTCTTGCTAGTTATATTTCTAATATAAATGACATTTTCTTTAACAAATTTAAGTGTTGGTACTTTCAATGTATTCTCATTGAGTGTTACCCATGTTTTACAAAGGACATTACACAAGCATACGCAGAAAATTTATTTGAGTTGAATCTGACATTCAGTGGGTTGAAGTGTACCACATGACACGGGCTGTACTGTTCAAGTGTTCATAATTCTTAATTAGGGGCATTTTCTATGCCAACTCTACCAAGCACATGTAATAGAATATCTTATAGGGCTTCTGCACAGTGTAAATCATGCTTATGTGTTCACATACTGTAGTATTAAATACGATAAAGTACTCAGTATGCCTAGGCTGTCGTTTAGTCTGCTGGCGCCACATCTGCTTTCTAGCAATGTGCGTGCAAGAAGTCACCGACAGTGCCAGTATTTTACCATAGGGTGACCGCAGCTGCCTTCATGCATGTGTGTGCAGTGACGTGTATATTGGCATCCATAGCAATCAAAGTCACCTACCGCACAAGTTTATACAACCTATACACCAGGTTCTGGTAGGAAGTTCACATTCATTGAGCCAGCATCAGAGGCTGATTTGTATGTACGCATACTGGAGAGACTTGATCAAGTGAAGCAAATCAGGCGAACATGGCAGGGGATTGGATTTCCATGTTTGAACTTGTATGTATTCGTATACTTGGTCCTCAGAGTGTTGGCAATAATCGCTTCGAATCTGATTAAATAATTAATTAATTTTGCTATCTGTAATAGCTCTATGATTAAAATTACCGTTACTATGAAGTCCAAAGTTAGGATGAAGAAAATCGAAAAATATTTTCTCCCAGCACGACCTCCTGTAAAAGGAAACTGCCTGAAGGAATGCAGGAGGTCGAGAATGAGGTTCCAGGTGGAGGGAGGAGGGTGAGAGCAGACGCATTCCTTCCTCTCCTCACAGCTCAGAACCGACGAGTCTGTCCACTGTAAATAAATGCTACACTGTTTAACTATACGATTTTAAATACCTGCCCGACTTTAAATAGATGACCGACTTCAAATGGCTGTTTTACTTTAAGTAGCTGTCCAACTTTAAATAGCTGTACAACTTTAAGTAGCTGTCCAACTTTAAATAGCTGTACAACTTGAAATAGCTATCCAACTTTAAATAGTTGTCCAACTTTAAACTGATGTGCAAATTTAAATAGTTGTCCGACTTTAAATAGCTGTCCGCCTGTTGATAGCTATTCGACTTGAAATACCTGCCCAACTGACTGTTCAATTGTAAATAGCTTTCAGACTGTAAATAGGGGCCACATTGTAAATAGGAGGCCAACTTTGAATAGCTACCCAATTTTTACAAACTGGTTAACTGTAAATAGTTATCAGAGAAACAGCTTGTCAATTGTACATATAATACCAGGGAGATAGTACACATCTGAATGAATTGGTCGCTAAGACAACGAAAATCAGCTCAATTGCTGCAGTGACAGAAAAAATGAACTCAATTAAATCAAATACAAAATTTTCAATTTGTGACTATACTGAACGTCAAGCTTCTACTTGGTTCCGTCAAGGAAAGGTTCACGAGGTGCTGTAAATAAAAGTTGAATTCAACTTAAATTAACTTGGCTTAGATATAATTACAATTCAGTGGCACACTGAGTTACATGGGCGCGTCTGTTCCAGAATATAAATACATGTCATGCACAAGTAGCATTATTTATATGCTTGCGTTGCAAGTCCCTCTAATTATGCTGGCACTCCATTGATCAGCTAAGATAAAGTCCCAACACAAAACAACTGTCGAACTGAGACTAATTGCAGTTAGCCTTGTAATTGAGCGAGCTTTAATTCTCAGCTCATTGATGTTATCTGTCGGTGTGTAAGACTGGAAGATCCTTGAGATCATCCATGTCGATTGCATACAAAAAACTTTTAGTACAAGCACTACTAACACTGATCATCGTGCGCACTGATTCCTTTCTGAAACGAAAATGGTCTACAATTGTGTACTAGAGAGTTCGTTGTTCTATTCCAGACGTAATTTAAAAAAACATATTAGATAACACCCTAATGTCGTCTCTGACACACGCATCGTTATAAAATGCATCATACAACGATGTGGATCATCAACTACCTTAATTGATATACGAGTCACAATAGCACGTATAATTCGATCAATTCTCAGTATTAACGTTCCCATTCGAAATAACTCCCTAAAGAATGAGCTGAAGATTATAGATGAAGTTATAGTTCTTCAATTATTAGCACTGAGTATAACTATTTTCAGTTATGCAGCTTGGAATACATAGAACTCGTACAGAAAGAATGTCTGTGTAACGGGAGTAAGAAACAATAAAAACGATTAGAAGTTTTACATTTTTCCCACCATCAGATGTCCGACAGTCAACCAGTAATACAGACCAAAACAGCCATCAAAGATTGAGAACGTTGAGAATTACTGCAAAGGATGGGTACAGAATCAAAAATGGGAATTGGAACTAAAAATTAGCATACCTGTTCTTATTGCTTGTAATAGTCTACCAATTACAGTTTCATGTTGTAAATCTTGATAAGACAATACCAGTGCACTGCTATGCCGTGCCAGTAGTTGGGACATTGGTACCTAAAATCTATCATGCGTTTCCATGTTGCATCATGAGTTTATGACTAGAAACAGTTTAAAAGAGAGAATCGTGTTCTTATCATCGACGATAACTCGAGACGTTATTTGTTTACCTTCATAAATTGTAGGTCATGCACGAGGCATCAATTACATCAGAGTGCTTCGCTCTTTCAAGATGCTGGAAGTGACAGGGCAGACCAGTTACGGGCCAGGCGAGAGAGGCACGGTGCACCACAAGTTACGCCCTTTTCCTTTACTAGGCATGAAGCTGCACGCGCAGCAGCGCAGGAACTTCTTAACTTGTCTTGCTTCATTTCCGCTGTGTTTTAGTTCTTCACTCTGGTTTTGTGGATATATTTATTTTTCATAGATTCCTCACTTGCTTTTTAAACTTAGCTTAACTGAAAACAACAATAAAGCAAAAATATCTTCCTTAATGTTAAATTAAATGATACAGACTCTATGCACATACCCACCTAGTGTCTCAGAAATAGTAACATATCATTATTCCTAGATCCTAAAGACTCTTAAACTACAAAATGTTGATATTATCTGGATATGGTTATTCATACACTGAAAGTAATTACTGGACTTGCGGAGACGACTTAAAAACCAGTAGATATACAAGTCTGTGCGCCGAAATCAATTTGATCAAAACATGAATTTAATTCATTTTAAAATCAATTGAAACTAAATTATGCCGATAAATATTCAAAGATTCTACCTCTCATTATATTTGTGCAGCGTAGCTTCATAGATAACTACATTCCACAACGATTTTTTTCGCACCACGAGGCCATTGTTGAGTACTTCGAAAAGCATAGTTACGAGTAAGACAAATGGAATAATCCTATCCAATTTACGTACAAAATATGCAATCAAAATTTCAGTTCAGGTTATTTCTTACGTACAAGAGATGCTGATTACAGGATTTACGTACAAGATTTCTGTACAAGATATGCTGTCAAAATTCCATTTTGGATTACTTCTTAGCCTTTGAACCATATCACTACAAATGTACAAGCAAAGAAACTAGACTAGAAACGGAAAAATTCGAAAAATAATACTGAAAAAATAAACTCGTAGTGCATGATATACTTTGATAACTTTTTACTGAATCACCCTTGCTAATTGAATCCAAAAGTAGAAGTTACAACTGTGTGGGAACTATTACATCCAATCGCTTTCCAAAAGAATACAAGCTGCCAGATATCAAACAAATGGGCAAATAATCCAGAGAGTCGTGCCAAAACGTAATGGGCACTGCAAGAGGCAATAAACTATTCTTGACAAGATGAAAAGATTATTCAATCGTCAATGTTGCATCAGGCTTTCATGCACAACACAATGCTAAAACTTTGAAAGGGTCCAGCAAAGAAACAAAAACAAGGATCATAGTTTAATACATGTTGAATACTTGGTGGTGTTTTTTACATGACTTTCACACGAAGCTGTACAAAGCAGGTGTTATTCGTACAAGCAACGTGAACATATTAAACCGCTTCGCCGTACAACAGCGACGAAACTACGGAAAATCTCCACCGTGCACTGGACGAAAGCCATCAATGTCCAAAAGGAATTATGGAATGAGAATGAGTCTCATTTTGTGGAAAATGTCGAGAGCGGTCAGAGGAGATTTTGTATGACGCGTCTGTCAGTGTGTCGGCCGCACTGAAAGCGCTAAATGTAATGTCGGCGTGTGTGTTTAGTGCTCCTGCCCATGTCGCAGCAAGTGATTTCGTCTCAAAATGGCAAAAATACAGCCCTGAAAACTTATTCTGCGTTTTTTTTAAATAAATCTTACTCAAATTTTTTCTCAGTTTCTATTTTTTTAACAAACGTTGTAAAAAATGAAAGATATTTGTTAGTGTTCAGTATATATTTTGTGTTGATTTTTCTATGTCTAATGTAGTTTTTATTCCCCTGCCCCAGACGGAAGAATACCTAGACGCGATACTCTTCTTATCGACTACAAATCATAGAATTCTGTCGTATTCAAGAAAGCACTTCAACCCGAGGAGCTTCGGTGCCAAAGTTGAAGCAAGCAACGCGGATGACCCCCGAGACACTTGCCTGGTCATGATGTTGGCACGATTACTTATCTGCTTCTCTTAGAAAGCCGAGAATACGTTAGCCCTAGCTCCAGTGGGAGGAGTTCCAAAAGTGTCCAGATTAAACGGAAAAGCTCGAGTGTAATAGGCCTCGAATACGCTCCTAACTTGACCTGGTGGTGCACGACAAAGTTCTTTATTCCAAATTGAGATAAAAAAGCTGAGGAGTTACTTTCTGCGTCGTTTAGAAAGAGTCTCCCTGAGTGCCCTTATTGTATATTCTTCTGCACGTTTTAGAGCTGTTTTTGTAAAAAAAAAGACGAAAACCTTTTCTCGCTACATTGACCCATGCCTGGACGTCACTTAAAAAAAATGATCCTGATTAACATTATTCACACTAGTTTATTATTTCATGAGGACTGCAACCTCACGTCATGTTTTAACTGTATGAGCATATAAGTTATGTAAACTGTTTAACAATTTGACAAAATTAAGCAAAAAAAAACACTGGTCAAGATTTGACAATTAAAATATGTAAAGGAATATGAGAATTTGGAAAAGAAAAGATAAGAGCTACATGGTGAACAACTCGAGTCACACTACACGCCAGAACTACGTGCAGTATGTAAAGAACATGACAGAACTCTATGGTAGCACCTCAAGGCAAAGCTGTACTGTTCTGTTCACTTACGTACGCAAAATAGAACATTCTCACAGACATCAGGAAATTTTGAGGCAGAGATGAAATAAAATATTCCGAAAGGAATTGAACGTAATTGAAAGTATATTTGAAACGTCGTGACTCAAAATTATAGCATGGAGTAGTTTTATATGCCGAGAAACAAATACAAAGAGGCAGCTTCACAAGACGCTCAAAAATAAAGTGAAACATAATGAGACTCTACGAGTATAATACACCATGAACGGTGTAATAATTTGTAGTTCTGATTTTTAGATACATAGAGAGTTCACCGTTCAAATGCTGTGCAAATACTACAAAATGATAATATACGAGCATAGCATCTGCATTTTAAGTCTTTCATGAATTGCGTTTAATATGAGCGAGCTTGTTTCGTTTCTAACTCTCACATATATGAAACTTAATTTTAAATTTTTGAGACGAAAACTGACGAATATTCGAGAAGGATTAGCCACAATTTCTGATGTTTTCTATTACATTAAATTTGTATTTTATCTAAATATACATATAAATAAAAGTTTGTCTGCGTTTCACGCTTCAATCAATATGCGTATTCTCTTACTGCATCATTACCATTTTTACAACAAAAGTAAACTGTAAGATTTAAATCATCGGAGAAAACGTAGAGTGATCATTAAATTTTAAAAAATTAGCTTGCAGTCAGCGCCAGAAAATAGCATAATGCTAAACACGTTTGACTCGAAAGGAAAACTGCTTGAATTCCAACTGGCAAAGAATATAAGAAATAATTCGAATCTCTCTCTGCCCATCCGTCTGCCTCTCTATGCATCAGTCTATCCTCACGGCAAGTAACGTCTCTGCGCCTGTCTGTAGGCCAAGTACCGTCTATCCTGTGTATGAACCGAGAGCTGTCTTTTCGTCTGTCAGTAAACAATGGTAAAACTGCAAAAACAGAAAAATAATACGACTATTTTGAAAAATTTACTATATGAGAAAATGAATACTTCACCCATGATTTTAAATGTATCGAACTAAATAATTTTTTTCAAATTATTTGAACACGTGCACAGTAAACTAGTTTACGTCTAGGTAATTTTTTTCACCGAAGTCCGATTTGAGGTTGTACATGTAGAAGATTCACACAAAGTGACACACGTAAGTGGCGCACTTCTTTGCCTCTGCAACTTGATGTGTATGGCCCGACTCTATGCTTATGACCTGCATACCTATACAACATTGGTCCGCTTGCTTCCAGTCCGTCAACGTAGTTTAATAAACACGAACTACTGCTTATTTTATCTGTGAGCAGGAAAGCTCACCTTCATACTGAACAGGCCTTTTATTGTGAGTTTCTGAGGCTTGGCCATGGATATTAATGGCAAAAACGTTTGTACAGGAATAGCAACAAAAAGGTAAAACAAAAAGGAGTGAATTTTGAGATAAAATCCTGCTTAAATCAAACTACAGCTTTAGATTTTAAAACGTCTCTTAACATAAATGTCTATGAGGAGATATTTAAGAGTAAGTTATATAGCCTCGATGCTTTCAATTAAAAGCCTGGAAGTTACGATGAAAAATGTAAGCCGTGTGACTGAACGTAAAGAATAAAGCCAAAAATATATCGTATGTATTTAAAGTCCTTATTACAATTTGTGGAACATAAAGTCACTAACCGACTGCTATGCATTAAAACGATGTTCAATTGGAATGTTTAAACCCTTCAATTTTTTGAGGCAGAAACGTAATATGCAAAGTTTTATTTGCACATTTATGTCAGCCGGAGAGTCCCACTGCTGTCCGGGTTTTAGCCTAGCAGTGTCCTGGTGCTATTATACATGTAGTGCTTTCCATTACAGACATAGTCCTAGTACCATTCTAGTCCTAGTACTTGCGTAGTCCTAGTATTGTCCTAGTCCCATTCTAACCCTTCTAATTCTTGTACTATCCTAGTAGTAACACTGCCCTAGTAATAGTGCTCTCTTAGTCCTAGTACTGATCTAGCGCTGTTCTGGTACTGTTTTAGTGCTGCTCTCTTACCGCTCCAGAGCTGCTCTGGTGCTATGCTAATACTAATAATAATGCATAAGACAACCAAACTCCGTTCTGCAATAATCAATGTTATATTAGCATAAAAAAACGACATCAATAACAATTCCGCTATAATTGAGGAGCAATAGATAACCATTCCCTACGTTATTATGTCGATCTTTGGCTCATGATTACATTTCCTTAATTTACCATGAACTGAATACTTGTTGTGAGCATGTGAGCATGAGATCCCGAGTCTGGCCGTGGTAGCAGGCACCCGTAAAAGGACACAGTGAGCAGATGGCCAAGCAAACATCGCACACAGGGACGCTCCTGAGAGCGCTCGCTGATAGCAAGGGCGCTCTCTGTTAACTTTAACACCTCCAGGTCCTGTTGAACCAGCTCCTTTGCATCCACTCGCCCTGTATTTGTGTATCTCTTTTGTGTCAAGACGCTTTGCCGCTAATATATGGGAAATATTTGTGTAGTTGACTGTCCAAGACAAACGTACAGACGATTGTTGTGTTCTCATTGTGCAGCGATAGCTCCGGACAAATGGACCCCAGATATTAGTGAATTATCTGTGTTTTGATAAAAACTTGCGAGGGTTCTGAGTATGTTCTCTTCTGCATGGTCATTTTGAGTCCACTGCATGCTGTATGCTATTATAATAAATGTCTCTTAAATGAGAGTAAACACTCTCAGCAATTGCCTTGTTATTGGTGTCAGTCATTCATGGGCATAAAATAAATAAAATGATCATTCCAGGCCATTGAAATTTGTTTTCCAATGGCAAAGTCCTCCAAACAATTCGTTCGTCATAGCAGAGCATTTGTTCATTAATATATTTTGTAAAGAATTGCTTAGCAGAAAAAGTGCGTATATATTTTCAAAAATTAACAGATGTTCATTCGTTAATTACTAAAAATCTATGCTGTAATAAATCGTTCACTTATCAGATATATCTCGTTATGCGAAAAATGTTATGCAAGTGGCACCAAATTGAATAAAAGGCAATAAAAAATCATCATGCCTGATGTTGACGATCTGCTTCCACTTTCAATTAAGAAAAACTATCAGCAGAAAAAACCTCACCGTCCGGGACCTCTCATCAGAAGAAATCGTTCGCAGGAGCCCTGGTATTATTTTTAATTAATTGTACAGGAGCAGTCGGTGGTGCTATTTAACTTGGTTGCTTCTTGCGGTCTGAGAAGATTCAAGATAATTCAACAAAAATATTCGTACGAAATTTCGAAAGTTCGAAGACAAATATACTTGAAGTTCTCATAAAGTGAGAGAGTATCTTCTTCAATGGAAACGATTTAAGGAAAATTGACACTGAATGTTTTCGTATTCTTGAAAACGTGCTGGATGAGATAGACAGAGATAATAGAAATTAAATGAAATTAATGGGAATTAATTTCCCATGAACGTAAAGTTATAAGATTTTAACTTCTGCAGTTCCCTTTGCAATACTTGATAAAAAACCGGAGTAGGGAGTTGAAATCCCTAGACTACAAGCTTTCAGAGCTACTTTTGCATTAAAATGCGAAAAAATCTACACAAGAAAGGTTTTTAAACTGAAGAATGACAAGTCTAAACTTTAAATATATATATATATATACATATATATGTGTATATACATATATATATATATATGTCTATAAACTACAGATTTCTAAATAAACTGAAGATTCATATAGACGTAGTACTTATTCTTGTAACGAGCTAGTCTCTGTTACTTGGAACATCAAAAACGAATACATGTTAGTGAGATGCTTCTATATGCTATACAGACTATCATGGACAAATTTCTTAATTGTTAGCGAATCTCCTCTGCACCCAATCATTTCAATACATATTATGCACACACCTGCAATGCAGCTCGTTCGGACCCGAGGCTATCTAAGGTAATTTTAATAGGAATTAAGAATGGATATTTGAGTGCTGTTTATCTCAATGCAAAGAGAAATTTTTTAAAATCAGCTGGAACTACCAAAAAAGATTTGTACAAAAAATACTAATTAACAGAGTACATGATTTTCTGTTACAACAAAGTTATAATAATTGAAAATATCTCAGGTTTCCTGCTACTTTTTAACCTAAGATTAGTCGTGAAAATTCTGAGATGAATGAAAAGTTTAGAGCATCACTACTTGAGATGCGTTAAGGTTTCCGGCGAGAAAAAGTACCATTCGAGATTCGAGTTTGCATTCTGTTTTCAATACAACACACAGCAATGCTCCTCTGATTAGACATTTCCATGGTTGGACTTGAGTTCTGGAAGATTTTGATTGCTATAGATTTAATTTTTCGTAATATCATAGACGACATGCGTATCATGCTATGCATACTATAGCTACCAAACCATACTTCCAAATCATTGTTCAACCCTCAGATCTCAAATGGTTTTTCACACCTATTATTGAAATTTAAAACTCAATTATTAACAGGTATTGACATTTAGAGCGATTATACAGTTTTGTAATTCAGGTTTTCATTTATTTCTGCTATTTAGGAGCTTCAGTGGGATTCACATTTGTGATAACATTCCTTCCTAAGCTGACAATCCTGAACTGGTGAGTAGTTCAGAAGAAGCAGTTATGCTCTAATTGAGCAGTATTTTATGAATTGTAGCTTAAGTCCTGCGATATTCATATCATTTGAAATTAGAGGGAAAATGGATGTCGTATTCCAATGTTAATTTAGGTTTCTAAATATTTACATGATAATGAGTTGGTATCGTGAAAAAAAAATCAAATCTTTTTACTTAAATAATACATATTATGTTTGGAAAATAAATGAAATGACAAATATAAACAGCATGCATATAGTCATGAATATTTGTTCCTAGATTTAGCTGTAAATTTTCCCACATTCCATCTTTGAATCATCTCTCTCCTAAGTCTCTTGATTTGCAATTTTCTGGCCTCAAGAAGAAGAAATTTGTTCCTGTTGAAATCTTTTGCTCCGCTGTTTGGTAACACTTGGTGTCTCGGCGAGCAACATTAATCCTGTAATCAAAGTATGAGAGATCTTTACACGCTTGTAATCCACCATTCTGCTGCTGATTAGCCACGGTTTTCACGATGAGTCTCCTCCCAAAAGCGACCTATGTTCGGATCTCATTGTTTGGGTGCAATATGATGGTGTAAATCTTCGACAAAACCTCACGAATTTTGCTCATGTAATGCATTATTGAGTAGATGCAGCGGTCAGTGTCCTGAGCAACTGTAAAAACGAGATAGCTTCGTCCGAGAAAAAATCATATAAGCATACGTATAATGCTTTTAAAATTCTTTCAATGAAAACCTGCATGAAAACTAAAGAAATTTACATTTCCAACCAAGTGAGAGCTGACAATGGACTTAGCTGTTAGCTTTAGCCAAAATAAGCAGGTGACTGTGCATAAATAAGTTGAATAAAATCCAAGTGTTTAACTTGGGCAAGGTAATAGCCTCTTGATACTGAAGTTGACCCAAAGCTGTGTTTAGAGCAGCACCTTCAGTCTTTGGTGCTACCACAAAATCGATCCAGATAAAATTTGATAAAAATATTCTTATGCTTACGAATAGATACTTGGCTAAATCAATCAATATTTTGCTAAATAAATATAGTTTACATTCGAAAAATATCGTCCAAAATTCGAAAAGCAGGAGATTAGATTGCTGAGAATATAATGAGCCTTGGTACGGGTCTAGACGATACCTCTTTCATGTGGCTTTCACTTCCACGGGGGCCTCTGGCAGCTCATGGTGTTGATCACTGCTGCTGCCGATCACCACACAACTAAGAAGTCATCAATCTTCGGTAAGCAGAAACATTGTGAACCTCACGACAGATCTGGAAAGATAGGCGTCTCCGGCGCCATGGACGAGCGTCCGTGCGGAACGGGAAGGTAGAACATGAATATGAGGGCGCTCGCTCACTATTTTTAACCATGTCTAAACAAATAAATATAATCCTCCTAATATTGAATCTACTTTAAAGTGAAGGCAAGTAATGTGAATTTCAGTACAGTAAAATTCCTCATATCCGGACAGCTACGCCGTCTGGATACGAACGAGGACGTCCGGAAATAATGTGGTGATTCAATATATGGTTAATTGAGAGACCGAGTTCTAAATATCGATTATTTTTAAGAATTACTAGAAGCGTTAGCAACAGAGATGATAAATGTAACAGTCCTAAATTAAAATATATTTTTCACAAGTTATTACAATAAATAATAATAAAAAACTCAAATTGCAAAATTGTAAATATTTACGTACATGTAAGTAAATAGTACATGTAGTAAATTATAAGAATGAATTTATTTTGAAATTCATTACGCATACTTGAACATTTAACAAGTTTACAATGAAGTTTTATTCTTTAGTTTCATAGGCAATCATAGCATCTTTCAACGTTTCCCTTACTTCAGCTGCCTTCATATCTTTCATTTTTTTTAATTGCCAAGCACCTTTAAAGTGATCTAGTATGAATACATTCACTCTTGCTAAGAATTACCTTTTTTTCACGAAGTTCACAACTTGCAATATTGATTTTTGTGTAGATTACCACGTTATTGATTCATCATTGTTTCGTTCTGAAACAGTAGAGCTGTCAGAATATTCTTCGTCAGAGTGTGCAACAGTATTTTTTGCTCTCTGGAAGGAGAATTTGAAATATCTTCTTCATCTATCCATTCTCCAAGATCATCAGAAGTAAGAATTCGAAGCTGATCGCCCTCGGGAATTAGTTTAAGTGTCTCATTCGATATTAAAGCATCTTCTGCAGGCAAACATTTCGAAGTTTCAACGATATCACTATCAGTTTCACTTGTATCCCTATTTCCCCAAATAAATTCTTCCATGCCCTTAAAAGAGTTGTTTGTTTCATAGTGTTCCATGATTCACTGAATAGGAAAACAGCATCATTGATGTTAAAACTTCTCTGAAAAGCTACAGGTTCAACGTTTTCCTCCAATATTCTCAACATGAAGTTATTTAAAATGAATAAATAAATAAATTTCTGAAATGAAATGTTTACAATCAAGAAAAGCATTCATATAAACCACAAGAGCATAAGAGGAAAACATGTCCAGGAATTAGAGTGTCCAAATATCATGTGTCCGGAAATTTTGTTGTCCGGGAAAATAGCTGTCTGGAAATGAGGACTTTTACTGTATATGTTATTAGAACATTCGTGGATAACAAGAGAGCATTAATGATGATTCAAATTTACTCCAAAATCTTTGAAAATTGATTAAAATGTATTGTATTGATCAGAATGTACACCCGTTAGGATTGTCCTATTCGTTTCTGGTTGAAGGAAATACACTGAATGGAATGAACGATCAACGAATTTGAATGCTGAATACCATTGGTTTAAATTAATTATATCTTTCACTATCTTTGTTTTTACTCAGAATCTACTTGCATCATGTAGCGAGAATAAAATCGAATCGATAACATGAAATGAAAAGTTTCAATTTTTGTGCAATAAACTGGTCCATATAACATTTTAATCCATGTAACATTTCAATTGAGATTACTAGGTTAAATAATGATCATGCGTCACCTAAATATTACTATTTGTGACGATTAGCGTGTCAGTGTAATACACAACTGACTTCCATTCACAATACAGTTAAACAATTGTTTCTATTTCCAGTATTCCACCTAACACGATCGCTCAAAGAACCACGCACCGTTTTTTTCTTGAATATTTTTTCTACGAGACGTAGCGACTGATGCAGTTCTAGCTTGCACTTCTAGGAGTACGAGTAAACGATCGTCCAGGTATACAAATCTTCTTAAAGAGCATTTTCCAGTATTTATTTTACGCTTGTCTTTCATGAGAACTGCTTGAAGTTCAGTATTTCTAAAGTAATATTCCTTTCACCTGCAGCAATTCAAACACGAAGGTAATCTCCTGTGCCATTAGTTCTTGTGACAGAGGATGGTGTTGTATACAAGCTTGGATGGCACCAAGTCCTACGCATTTTCTGGTCCCAGAGTGCGTCCACCAGTGACGAGTAGTTTTGGAGCCCTGCGAACATGTGATCAATTTTTGTGGACTGTTAAATGACGACTATTTTTCAAGACTGTACCGTATATATGTTAAAAACTGTACTGTTAGAAATATTTTAAACAGTTCAAATAACGTTCACTCAATTTCTATTACTGGGTATAAGGAATTTTTTAGGTTTGATTTTATAGCGATAAACTAGTTGATACGATGTCGTGCTGTTATTAATGTCTCACTTGTTAAAATCAGCGTCAGTACAATACTGTGAGCAAATTGATTGCATTTTTGGTATAAATGTCTCAAAATGAATTTTAGAACCTATTTCAAAAACTAAATAACTAACAAAGCATTTGTATTCAATTGCTCTGCAATGAGCTTCAGAGTGAAACGAAATGAACTGGATGCAAAAATAGGCGCACCAAGGATGATGATTCTTTCACTAAAATTGTTACTTTTTTCCATTTTAATTGTGTTAAAACAATAAATACAAACAGATGCATCAACCCTTACTAAAATATGGCTGGTAACAAACATTTGGAAATCGAAAAGTCAGTCAATACATTGATAGAACAAATCGTTGTAACTCTTTGAAGCACAATTGTTAGTCTGTGATTCCAAAACGGCTGAATCAAGAGTTACATAGAGATCCTTTGATGCTATCAATCTGGCCAATGAAAGATTTGAACACTGACCCTCCGTCTCATCAACTTGACAATCGCCCAATCATTTGGCCTGTTTTTCATTCTCTGTCAATTAGGATCAAACAAAAAATAGATGAAAGCTAACTCAGATCGAGGCATGCGCGTCTCCGGTAGTCACATAGAGAGGCATACATAGGCCTGACCTGGAGAGCGAGGAGGGAGTATGAAGGAGCATACCTTAAGCAGTTCAGAAGACCTTGCTGCTATAGAAAGCTCAGGCAAATACCCGCTGCAAGACGTGCGTACATCCCTACAAGGAGGCTCATGAGCTCTCAAGCAAGCTTAGAGATGTGGGGCAAAAGAAACCTTTAATCCTTTGTGAATGGACGAGAAAACTAACCGAAAACACAGTGCTGGGTTGTGGTCATTCTCAAAGAATGAATATTGAACAGATATATATGAATTGTTTCACTAAGTGCGCTGCATGTACGAGGAGAAGCAGTGCTTGGTTTGCGAGATATCGCCCTGCTCTCTTGCATTAGCTGTGTAGTATGTCTTCAGTTAAAACAGCTTATTAAATGCTAAAGGTAATGATTTCTGTAAAAATTTATTCATCATTTTTATGAAAAAATCCATATCATGTTGCTTGGCTCTCATTTTTTGAAAATTTTACAATTTGTGACTCTTCGTAACAATTTCTATCCTGTCATGACTCGAGAAATTCAATTTACTGCTAAAAATGGCAGTGAATTTTTTTTGAACTAGCATAAATGCTCAATATTGTCAATAGTACGTATTTTACTATTTTCAATAGTACGTACATACGAGCACAATAAAATTTCAATTTTTACACACACATAACATTAGTCACGCACGTAGGATAAAAAGTATGAGCAGAAATAAGCCAACCTCTAACAATCTCTTAAAAGTACATCTACCAAGCTGATAATTGATAAGCAGTATCTACCTATACCTATGTCATAGAAATAGAAAAATTAACGTCATAATTATGAAAACATTACTGAAGTATGTACGGGACTGACGGGGAATTAAACATTTGACAAAAGTTCACGCGGTTGCAGCTACTACCAAGACGATTTTTCATAAATGGGAGCTATGTAAAGTAAACATAATTCAAAAATCTAGTGAAATAGTGTAGTTTCCGTGGTATTAAAGGAAAAAGGTGAGACAGCAATGAAAAAACAATTCACTCACTCAAGGACGAAAATTAACCTGTAACTTCAATGTAGAGGTAGTTTAATACCATTACTGTTATTATAAATTTTAATAAAACATGCAAGAGACAGGAAATGTAAAAAGGTACAGTGGTAAAGTGATAACCAAACCCCCGACAGATTCCTATAGCAAACGTAGCTGATTTTTGCATGAACAAGTAGTAATGCCACTGTTGAGATATAATTCTTTAACGTATATTAACTGATGAGGAATTAAACTATTGGCGTACCTTCTCGAGTGAAGTTCAAAAATTTTAAATATCCTGCATGAACGTCGAGTTCTGCAGTGACGTTGCGCGACAATTCCATTTAGCGACCTTTCAAAATCATGTTTATTACTGCAATGATCCTGAGAATTATGAATATAATTCAATTGAACTTCAAAGAAATGAACCTAAAATTGACTTAAAAGTCTTATGCATCCAACGGTGTCGACCTGCACGGTCTACGAACCTCCGCCAGCAAGACTTCGCTCCGGCCAGCGGGCGTGTTCTCAGCCACACCACAACATTGCTAGTAGCCATGGCATCGCTGATTATAATCGTCAGTTTGAACTGTAGCCCAACAGTTACGTACAGATCAAAGTGTTTTTCTCAATTACTTCCTATCTTCTTGGTCCAAATTAGTTCACCCAACAATTTTTCGACCGCAGGTTTCAATAAAGCTCTCTACGTTTCTGCATAAAGTTTTCATCATCTCTGTCAATCCCTTTTAAATTTGCAACTCCGTCTCTATATTGCCATAAAGTTAACTCCTGTATAATTAAATATGTTTAGTCAATGCAGCAGAAGTAAAAGCAGGAGTAGGACATATATTAGAGAGAATTAGAAATTACTGCATAAGCAGTTCTATTTGAACACGTATTTGGCTTTTTATACTGCTGGGGCCAAGAATTAGGCGGATTTCAACATAGTTTCTCTTCGTCGCTCAGGCCATGTTTCTTCGCATTAACCTTCCTCTACCTAAAACCTCTCATAATACACGGAGTACTAAAATGGGGTCATATTTGACCCCAATCGTTTTTTTGTATTTTAACCATGTTATTAAGGTTCTGCATAGAATGAATGAATAAAAACTATATTCTAGAGACTTTAAAGCTTTATTTTCAAAT
>VCRD01000759.1:113925-130721 GCA_006783055.1 Trinorchestia longiramus
ATGTCCCTAACTCCTTAAGGTTAATGTATGATTGAGATAAATGCTTGTGACATAAACGCCTGTGCGTGAGTAACATGTGTGCACACGACTAAATTGACTTACGTGGTTAAGGTGTACGTGCATGACTGATGGATTTACTTTTAGACGGCATGGGACTTCGGTATTGTACCAAGAATGGGCCAAACGGCTCGTTCCTATTGCCTTATTCTATTCTATTCTATAAAATTTTATTAGCTGATCAATATGACTAACAGAATATCAAGATTAGAATATTTCAGAATAAAGGTGTTAAAGAATACATTCACAGACTTCTAAGCACAAATAGTTTCACAAAGTACTCCTAAAACTTAACGTTTGGAAAAGATGTAATCCATTTTTATCAGCATTCAGGAACCAATAAGACTGCCGGACAAAGACAAAAAGAAGAAAAACAACCTAAAAGTAATCTTACAACTTCCAGTCCAGTAAGGAGAGTAACTACTTGCAGTCAGCTTTATAATTAACAGTCAAATAGGGAATAAAATAATTTACTCAGCTAATCTTAAAACTTACAGTCAAATAGGGAGTGTGACAATCTCAAGCTATTCGTATGACATGCAGTCAAATATCATGGTTAGGATAACAACTTACATACTCATACTACCATTCCTACAATTTCCAGTTAAATAGAGACAGTAAAAACTCCCAGCCAAATAAAGAGGGCAACAACTCACAGCCCAGCAATGGTCTCTTTGAACTTCTACCAGGCCTGGCATAACACCTAGTGGCTGGTCAGAGCTAAAATAGCAATAACAAACTGCCACACCCACCTCTGCTTTCTGAAGCGAGGTGACGGCAGACCTATAGCAGAACTTTTATCGCTGCTAACAATATGTTATTTTTTATATCTGGTTCAGTTCACCAACAGAGCGATTTTTTGAACATTCCAAGCAGCACAAACTTTTGAACCCTTAACACTTTTGAACACATTTGTTCACTGTTGAAAAACTTGTCCAACAGCCTGTAGATTAATGGAATTAATTAACAAGTACTTCCAGAAAAAATAATGATTATACAGGATGGTGCTTGTACAACATACTCTTTCACAATAAAATACGAAGAACAAAAAAACATAAAAGATAAAAATATAACAATTGATATACGATCAAATATAATGTTATAATAATTAAAAAAATTAAATCATTAAATTTAAATTTACACTTCAAGTATGGAATAAAAAGATTATAATTAACCTACCTTATCGTTTAAAAAAATATGTGTTCTTTTAATGGAGCCCGTCATTACATTGTCCAGCATCTCTGGATTCATGTTGTTGCTTTCTTCAGCGATGTGTATTTATTTCTCCAAAGTATCAAGCATTGCTATGTTGACCTTTCCCTTCAAATATTCTTAAACAAAAATATCAAGAGAATTTAGATCTGGAGATCATGGCGGCCGCTAAACATCACCATAACGCGAAGTTAACTCCTCTGGAAAAATTTCCTTCAGAAAGTTCATCTGGTCCGTCCTGTTGAGTCCGCTTCTCTGAATTTAGACGTCAGTACGTTCTATACAATTTCTACAAAGACTTCCAGCATTAAAATAGTTTGTTATTTTTTGCATCGTAATAATAGATCCATTCCATATATTGAAAGAAAATTGTCATTATTTACTCGTTGCGTATTCGTGTAGCCCACCATTCTCAAAATTACATCTTACAACTTATACGATCTGTGTGTTAGATCTATTGGTAATATAGACACAATACTTAAATTTATATAATTTATTTTTATCATTTAAATTTGTTCCAAATTATTTATCTTTCATAGCTTTGTTGATAATAATTTTGTAAAATGAGACGTTACCTGTGTGGCACCTGTTGTTATATGTATTTACATTCTATGCTAAAGTGGTGGAAATAATGATCAGACACTACGTTTTTGCTTATAACTTTATAAATATTGATTGATATACAATAAATTTTTGACCATAGGTAAGGAATAAAACTAGAAGTAAGCGTACGTCCAAATTTTATATAACGGTATAGTTTTTCTACAGTTATTACGAAAATATTCTTCAGAGGAACAAAATTTGATGGAAATAAAGATAAGACACCTGCCCTAAATAATATCTCCATAGAAACTATGAATGTTGCAGACAAAAAAAAATCGAAATGACTAATATTTACAAGTACTTCCTTTCCCTTGCAAAACATTTAGACAACGATCATTCATTGATTTCTTTAAATTCCTAAGAATTTATTGAAAAATTTTCCCCAGTACTCCTGGACAACACGCCAAAGCTCCTGCTTGTTTTCAAATCGTCTGCCATAGGCGTAAACTTGTCTAGCCAGTATACCCCACAGGCTTTCTATAGGATTTAGAGCTGGCGACTTCGCTGGCCAACTCAAAGTGCGGATATTGTGACCATTAAGCCACTCTCTTGTGTGTTTTGAAATGTGGATGGCCGCATTGTCTTGCTGAAACACGGCCGTATTCTAGTGAAAATTATCTAAAAATGGCATAAGAATTTTTTACAATACTTCAGTGTACATTACTGAATTTTGTTTTCCTCCATCTGTACCAGACTCGCCTTACCTTCTGCTAAAAAAGCTCATCAAATCATCAATGATCCTCCTCCGAATGGGCTTCTGCTGATGATCTGCTCATCCTTCCTCAAATCATGCCACTAGTATTGAAAACAGTCAGGCACGTCTAAATTGAACTTCTTTTCGTCTGAGAATACAATTTTTGCCCAATTGTCACCATTCCATTGTACTTTTTCCCTCGCCCACTCATCTCTGCATTTCTTGTGTATCTTCTTCCGCTCTGGTTTTGTTTTCTTTTTCGTAAATAAAAAAAATTCTGAAGCATTGAGAATTTGCCTAACTCTTCTGGGAGTTACATTCAACTTTAGACACCTTTGAAGATTTTTGGAATTCATTCCTGTAAATGAAGCCTCACGTAGCATGCGGTGCCGACTGGCTGGAGTCAGCTTGGGTGGACGTCCAGGGGATTTACTTGATCCGTACGCTTCAGGATTTAACAAATAAATTCGAATTACTGTTCTTGACCTCTTAATCTACTTCGAAATTGAATTATAAGAGCATCCTTGACTATTTAGAGCTATTATATGACCTTTTTCAAATTCCGAGAGAGAACTTTCTCTGTCCATGCTGTAAAATATAGTTTTTTTTACAATTTGAACCTGATTATAAGATATTATAAGGTCTACTTGCAGTCTAGGGGAACACCGGTGTATTGTTTTTATTCTATTTTCAGCTGTCAAAGGTGAAGCATTTCGAATATACGTAATGTTTTACATGGTGTTTTATCTTTATTTCCATCAAATTTTGATCTTCTGAAGACTATTTTTGTAATAACTGTACAAAAAACTATACTGTAATATAAAATTTGAATCTTCATTTACTTCTTCTTTTGTTCCTTATCTATGGTCAAAAATTATTATATTTCAATCAATATTTATCAAGATATAGTAAGCAAAAATGTAGAGCGTCTCATCATTATTTCCACCATTTTACAATTAGTGAATCAAACTGTACTTTCGACAGTTGAGTTTTGCATAGTTCTTCAGTTCTTTGTCGAAATTTCGATTTTGTATGCGTTCACGATACCTAGACTGGTGCTAGAAGTCTTGCTTGAACACGCCCAGACAAACACCATGCAAACATCTGTTCGCAGGGCATGAAGGTACGCTTTCGTTTAACACTAAAAACAAAGTTCATCATGTTCTACGAACACAAATCCAACTTATATTAACATACTTCTTCAGAAAACTTGAAGCAAAAAATTTTCTTTTACGTTTTTTACTCCTAAATTCTGATGCCAGCTCGTAACAGTGATTGGTTTAACCCAATGTCGAAGAAAAAATAATGCATTTACGAGCGCTTGATTATGCGAAGCAGTGCTGGCGAATGTGAAGTATCTTTGGGGCAGCTGTGCTGTGAAAAAAATCAGAATAAACAATTCAACAATGTCTGGGTTTGAGATAATCTGCTCTACCTACTTTTCATATTTAAATTCTTCCACGCCTTCAAACCGTTTCTTTCGAAAATTATAAAATGCGTTCAACGAATGAAAAGATAAAGTATACTACGAGCTAAGTTTCCATACGAAAGTAGAAAGTGGTTTGCCGATCGCGCATTCCCAGTCGGAAAATGGAGAACAAATCGCTACAGATACAATTTGCATGAGCTCGCTTTAAATTGACATCGCTTTGTACCACAATTACTGTTTGAACGAGGAAAAATTAAAAAGTTTCCCTGAACCCCACCCGACTAACCTCAATAATTAGCTTCTAACACTTTTATCATGCAAGATTGAGTCAGTATTTTCATTCTAAAACTATGAAAAAGTGTGCTATATGACTATGTTAAGAAGAATGTGATGAATAACAAATTTTTGTGTTAAATTTTTACTTCATCACCAAGCGTTCTTTCCTTACATCCCCTTTAATTTTTGCGTTCATTGAAACCCGCGTTCAAGGCCCATGCTTTAGAATTTCTTCTCACCCATAAATCAAGCAGCTCTACAACTGAAATAATCTCAACAGACAGCAGTAACAAATTCAGTATCTGATATTCTATACCTAGTTATCAGTTGTGATCGTACTGTTGGATTGTATGACTGACCTCTGTTAGCTCGAAGTGTTATACGCTGTTGAAAATGATTCAGGACTTATAACAGTTGATGGATATGTTTCTAGAAATTTTTATTTTTATTCATAATGTGCATGCATGTTAAATCACGTACAAAGCCGACATTTTTGGCTTGCATTGCAGGTGCAGGAGCCTGGACGGGGAAAGCATCTTCAGTCGGGGGCCAGAATTTACCTGCGTCCAGGTGTTGCAGGCCACCACTTGGCATGCATTCTGCAGCTCAAGAGAAAGTGCCGAGCGTCTGCATCACCTATGCAAATCCTGGTTATTTTCGCCCCACAATTTGCTCGCCTGTCTTTCAAGCGCTGATTTATTGAATCGCTTCATAAATCCCTGTCTTCTCTATCACTAATGATGAAAAATTAATTTTTCAATAAAATATATTCCGCGCCTAAATAAATTTGGGCCAAAAAATGAATATTTTTGTGTACTTGAACCACTGAAACTTTTCCAATTAATTTATTGAACGCGTAAACATAGAAAAACAGAACTTTGTCTACCCATACATCCGTGAAATTAGTGCTTGACCGAATAACTTTTGAGTTACATTCTCATTTTTTCGAGATTTTTGCTCTTTACGCTTCAGATACTCTTCGGTGTCGCGGGAAGAACTTGAGTAATTTTTATTCTTTCGTTGCAGATAAGCTTGCCAGGGATAGTTTCAAGTGCATCTTTCCAAAATCACAATATAAGTTCAACAAATGGAAAAATAAAGTATACATCACGCTAAATTTCAAAATTCGGGCTGATGAAAGAAAAACTCAACTCAGCAATTTTATTACAGAGTGTTTTTAAAGTTTTAGTGATTTAAACGTTCTATTGAATCAACAGTATGGAATATTTTTAATTATATACTTTAAAAATACATTGAAAAAGAATGAACTTTAAGGACCTCGTTATGTTAAGTGTAGAAACTCAGATTTTAATCCTAATGATATGACGACCTTTCCATGCGTTTTCATTCCTACAACTCGCATAAATATTAAAACAGGTCTAACATTTAGATTACGCAGTCGTTACGCCAGAGACAATACAGAATATTCTCATACAGATATCCTCTTAGTAAATGTTTCTAAAATTAATGTAAAGGAGAAGCATACAATGTATTAAAAATAATTGAGCGACTTTTTTTAAAACAGGCTGTGCATTGACATAGAAATTATTTAGAAACATAGCTGCGTATTTTTCCTCTGCAAACGCCGTGAACTCAAGAGTGAATAAATGATGACATCTCTGTAAGAAAACTTTTAGTAGTCTTTTTGAATGAATTTTATACAAACATCAAACTTTATTTGTTCATGTGTCATCTAATTTCAGTGCCTCAGTTTAGTTTCATGTTCATTATATTACAATTTAGAGTTGATATCTGTTTCAAATGTTTTATGAATGCAGAATTTTAGGATTCTGGGTTCTCTGTCATCTGAAAATTGTATGGACGACACTTCTCTGTACTGTGCTAGCTGCTGCTGTGACACCGAACACTCAGTTGTAAGCATCGAACCTAATCACATCGTAATCGATTCAAGTTTTTAGTTTGTTCCAATCCTGTTGTTTTTGACGTGCTTTCTTCTGTGTTAAAATAATTATTTAAGTCAGCAAACGTAATTGCACTTCTTCATGTAGTCTGAAGAAGAAATACCTTTCTGAATTACTTGCTACATCCTTAAAGGCCATGACGTCAGATAAGCTATTCTAATATTATAACTACTGTTTCAGAAAATAAATTTAATTATACATATATGTACTTGTATCTCCTCGCATACTCAAGCGGTCCATGGACGGCTCTGAAACAGTTTAAAACAATATTTGTGAAGCATACCGATACTTTTTATCTTTTCGTTAGTTTAGCTAACAATGAAATGAAATTTTGCATTCTAAACAAGAATGATCTTTACCAGGTTTTATGGTGTAGTAGGTTAATAACGTAAGTGTGTGAACGATGAAAGACTTTGCAAACATACTTACATTAGACATTCTATGATTTTGCATCTATGACAGAAACAATTAAAAAGATTTTATTGACGTGAGTTCTGGCTCTGGCTCCACTGATCAGCAAGAACACCCTTAAGTGTCAATTATCTGGCTCGAAAATAGTTTGACATTGACATCCTTTAAGAAAATAACAGCTATTGTATGGTCTGACGTCTAGTATTCTGGTAATGCATAGAGTGTTTTCTGGGAAATTTTTACAAAGGTCAATTAATTGTATTGCCTTGGCACTCAGTTTCAGGTGCAGTCGTGACTGGCAGTAGAGGTGCCAGGGCCAGACTCGTGAGATCATCACGAGTTCTGACTTCCCCCTCAAAACGAAGCTTTCTCTGGCTATTATTCTTCAGTAAAACTTTAGATATTAAGGAGAACAGGCGGAGATTTACTCCTCTTAGCACAAACTGTTATGTCAGTTTTGATTTGAATTTTGCTTAAGGCTTTCATCTCTAAGAAGAGATGTTGTTGATCAGGTCCGGTTTGGTCTGAAAAAATTTTTCGGGGCTCGTACATTTACGGCCTCTTGTCAAGATTATTATTTAACACGAAGAAAATAAATTTGAATTGATCCGCAATTCTTGCAGCCTGAAGGACATAAGACAGATGTCACTACCTTGAAGTCACGGAATTTTGTGAGTTGACATCCGAGGTTTACTTTAGGTTTTTCCTCTAAGTAACAGGTTACGCAAGCGCTTGAGGCTATCCCTTATATCGGAGGTAAACAGCAGCACCTTAAAACCCAAAATAGGGAAATTGTTCTTTATTTTCGCTCAGTTCTCTAGAAACAGTTACTTCTCGAAGTCGAAATATGATATCAGCATTCACTGTAAGCTGACTAAAAGGAAGCATTTAAAACTGATGAAATTTGTAATCAGCGCGCTAAAGTTCATTGCAGCCAGGGAAATGAGGTTTAAATTCGCCCACAGTAAGATTCCAATTCGCATTCAGTGCCGTATGAAATAACTGAAAATCTAGTCATTCCTCAATCTTATATGACGCTCAATTCTGCCTAACATTAGGATCGTCACCTACCAAACAGATTGAATGAATAGTAATATCAGCGGTTCAAAATAGATCCCGATTAGTTCGTAAGTTCCATGTTGATTCTAGCGCAGTAGAGTACAACACAGTCCAGGCGTAATGTGGGCCTCCTTTCAGGCCAAGGCAGTCCACACGGCTAGATGCAAGGGAAAGAGGGGGCAGGAGGAGAAGGGAGAGGAGATTTAGGTACTAGAGTTAGACTGTATAGGCTCTTACTTTCTTGTTTTTTCTTTATTTTTGAATCTTTTGGCCCTCGAATTTGTGAAGACGTGCGTCAGGATCTGGGAGCTGTGTGGCATACTTGCAGGAGTGCTGCATGAGACTCAGAGTAGACAAAACCCAGAGTAGACGAGACTCAGAGTAGACGAGACTCAGAGTAGACGAGACTCAGAGTAGACGAGACTCAGAGTAGACGAGACTCAGAGTAAACGAGACTCAGTGTAGACGAGACTCAGAGCAGACGAGGCGAAAACAAAATGTAAGGATCCAATGTAAAAAACCTTAAATTTCTAAACCAAATTCGAAAAATTACAGTCTGTGTAGAGTGAGACCATTAAAAGGGCACAAAATTTTCTTCCCATCTACATTAGTATAGTTTGGAATTTTGTGTTCCATCCATGAACTGTAAATCAGCTTTTCTAGTCGCAGAAAAAGCTTCCCAGATCATCACAGATCCTTCCATGCATTTTTTTTTAGAAAGAATTGATCCTCTTTCCTAAAATCATGCCAGTAATCCTGGTAACCAACAAGTTCATCGAAGCAAAACTTTTTGTCATCATAAAAGCATAATTCGTGAGCAGATTTCATCTCATGAAACATCCCGCAAGTCTTTATCAAGCAGCAACTGGGATTTTAGGTGGGCGGCCTGGGTGTTTTATTGTGTCATAACCCTCAGGATCTTTCAAATTATACCTTACAACTGTATGAGACCTTGATAATTCTCTTACAATGAAACTTTTAGATTTTTTCACGCTAATAGATAGAGCTTTGTCATTTTTATCATCAAGAGTAGAATTCCTTGATATTCTGTAATAATTCTACAAACCGTTTAATTAGCTTGCAAAATGCTTGGACGCATGAGAGGAGTTTGTTCACATAATAAACGAGTATTTATTCTTTCTTCTTTTAATTAGAAGAAATTCGCAAAAAACGTGTAAATATTATTATTTTCACCCTGACTGACTAATTTCTCTAAGTACTTTTCTTTTCTTTTAGAGTTGGTAAAAAATAAAAGTACATTTCGACGAAAAAAATTCAAGGCAATATGTACAAAAGCTAAGAAGTTATTAACAGATTATACAGGTATCATATAATTATCTCCACTAGCTTAAATGTGAACCAGCATTGTGAAATAAGTTGATTGTGGGTTGCAATCACCCGCCAGAGTTCAATAAACTACACGTAGTTTCCAAACAACACGTGTTCCACTCTTATGCTCAATGAAGCTGGACGAAAGCGTAGCTTTTTTGAAGTTACAAATTTTGCCTTAAAATTTCTTCAATGGTGATGATGATTCGGGAAATTAAAGCATATTGGACCTACATGGATGCTAATAACTCGTTAATGATCTGTTCCTCACACCTCGTTATGAGTCGATGGATTATAAACTATTATTAATATCATTTTCGAAAGCAATTAACGGTTATATTCTTTAAAAATAGCTTAATGTATGCATATTTTATTCACGAGACGTGTTGTCTAACTTACAGCAGCAACTACCTAATTTTGATATAGGAAATGTGAATAATGATGGAATGACACGAATAAGAAGTAGCCTGCTTTGTTCGACAAAAATCCATACCTACTCAAATAAATTGAAAAATACTGTTAGATCAATTTAGTAAATTCATTGTTAACACGAAACTGCCATTTCCGTAAAAATACACACATATATTGTTGTATAAACACAAAACTCGTTTCAACAGAAGAAAAAATTATTCAAATAATGGTAAAATTTGTACGTGTATCACGTGATTCACCTTTCACCGAACAAGCCTTACAGAATATACAGCTTGTACTATCTCTTCAGTAAGAAAATATCTAAGTAAACATGTTTTTCCCCGACATCTGTTCCGCTAAGCACTTCTTTAGTCGGTCGACAGCGGCGCCCATCATGCTGGGTGAATATCAAGCCCAGGGCTACATGAAAGGAAAATATAAGTTCAAGGCTAAAAATTCCTGCAAAGGATGTTATGCCAAGACATATCACCTTCCCGCAATGCAAGTAATGGACGCTACAAGAATTCATTTCTTTTTTATGTTATTTTTTCTTGAGTTTGATGATGCTCCAAGAACGGCAAGAACAGTCAGCTGGGGAAAGTTAGGGCTGTCAAAAAATAACTCACCCTTTCCTGCTCGGGAGAACGAATGTATCGCTTTATTCGCTCAACGGTAGAATGGACGAATGTCGACTATGGGCACAAAATACATAAGTACTTTAAACATGTGTATCTTTTATTTATACATATATTGTATGGAATATATGCAATACTGTGTTAGATTCTGTACGAGGTGGAAATAAACGCTTTGTAAAAATTGAGAATCTGAGACATCTTCTTTGATACTGTGAATTGCAGGGTAATTGAACAGAAAAACACAATGTATTGTACTCCAACAAAAATATTGTCAAATAACAGACTATTTAATGAGACTTTCAACTGTCGTTCGACAAGAAATATGAAACTATTCGTGAAATCCCTCCCAGAGTTGACAATATGTTTACATCAATTTCTTACTCATACTCGAAATTGCTCTTTGTGTTTGATTGTTTCTAGTATTTTTTCATTTATATTAAATTTGTTCTTAAACACCTGGAGTAGCACACATAACAAATGAATCGCAGACTTGAACTTTAAATTTAATGTTCAGAATATGCTTATTCAGGCGTTGTAAGAAGTTTAGGTCAGCATATGCTCAATGTAACGACTAATTTATGTGAAAAAACTGCATTTCTTGTACATCGATTGACATTCATTGAACCAAAACAGTTCTTTCCATCTAGTATTATTATTCTTTTCAATTTCCTACTAAGCATATCTAAGTAATATACAGACAACATACATACTCGGGAAAATACGAAGTTACAATGTCAGTTTCGGTGTTTGGTGTGATACCACATACATTCAAAGTTGGTTTTGATTGCTGTACATGAAGACCAGATAGTGACTAAGGTGCCTACTGTATTGCGACAAGCAGAGACTAAAGAGCTTCACCAAATTTTTGTTTTAAGGAGCCCATCAATTCATCACGGTCAGATGTTATTAGTTAACTTTTTTCTGCTTGTGTTTTTCTCTAATACAAGTATGGCGATGTAATCTCAATACTCTCTGTTTTAACATCAAGCGCACCATCGTAAATTGTGTCAAATGTTGTATCATACATCTGCAGTAATAAGCCATCAACTGCTTAATAAATGGAAGATAGTTCAAGTATTCATGGGCACCTCCCGCGCATTTCTCTCACCTGAGTTCGGTATAAACTTCCTGCTGTTCTTCTATTTGTTAGTGGTATTAGATTTTATTGCGTGCCATATTTACCTGGAAAACATCAATTTTATGTGTCATTGAATTTTGTAAATTCATTTGTATTCCTGGATCGAGAAAGCTATTAACGTGTTGAGTAATTATCACCTATTAATTTTATTGTCTCGCTGTGAAATATTTTATGGAATAGAGTACCCCTTTGACCTTCAGGATATAGGAAAGCTTTCACCTTCTGCCCAATCGAATAAACTGGTCTCGAGATGTGCTGAATCTCGAAACGTAATTGTGTCTCTTGAGATTTGCGTCTTGATGCTGTAGAAGCTACGGGAACGGCTTTCTGTCTTCTACCTGTGTTTCCTCTCGTGCAAGAGGCTGATTAGGAACTAATGATCGACCAGTTCCTGGCAAGTTACTGACGCCTAGGAAACAACGACCAGTTAAAAGTAAACATTTAACCAGCACTATTATTTTCGGATTTTTCATAACATTTCTTGCTCCATTTCTTGCGTTTGCGATCTGGCCTAACGCAACCTCAGTAATCTAAATGAAGACTAATTCAACTTAACCTATAGGGCACTGATCAGTAAAATAAAGTGTTCTGTCACGCAAATACTGTAGAGAACATTTGCGCCTATGTTTATGTTTGCTGCAATAATAGGCCCAAAAATTCTCGAACCTGAAGCCGAGACAGCAGCAACGCTGTGCCTTTCACTGTTAAAGACATGGCCCTGCTAGGGTAAGGGAGTGTGTGCGGCTAAGCACGAATGCGTCTTGCATGCGGGCACGATAACAAGTGTTGTACGATGTGAGTCCTGTGAACACGGAAGTTTTGTCGCCTCACAGCGCAATCACACAATCTATTGAATACTTAGAGGCAGGATAGCTTTCAAACTGACTACTAAAATACCTTTAATGTTTTTTTAGCATAGTTGTGCTATCACAAATAAAGAAATTCATTTGTCGTTCGTGCGAAGCCTAATAAATATGAAAGTGCAGCAGCTTGTATATGATCGTTTTCTAAATACAGTAAACATACACGTACTGATACATCAGTTTATGACCCTAATTAACGATTGCCCATTGAAATAATTGCGCACAAGCAATATTACAATGAAAACTACTGTTAATAGTACGTTTCTAGCAAGAAAAAATCCATTGCCACAGGTTTGAAATTGCCCCACTGTTGCTCATTTAATCTGGCAGCGCCACTGCGTGAGGCACCGAGAGTTTCATCGTCTGCTCCGTTAGTTCACTTTAGCTCTCACAGCTACAGGTTACACTTGAGTATGCGACTAACACTTTGTAACTCTTTTCGGAAGCAAGACTCCGACAGCGGGAGAACCGAAATGCCTCCTCCTCTGCCTTTGACTGGTCCCTCATAACGGCTGTTTTACTCGGTGCGATCAAAAACATAGGCCGAACTTCCACACAATACACAATTACAACTGGCGTGCATTTTTACAAATACTTTTACTGATATAGAGCATTTTCAACGCGTAACTTTAAGCATGACCGGTCAAAGAAAACAAACTAGCATAGTACACGACTAATAAACTATTAAAGTCAGTTTCACCTAATGGTCTCATTCTGCTGTTCGATGATTAATCACCAATTTCCCTTAAAATTGAATTTAGCATTGCCTAGTTATAACTAAGCACAATATAAACAGCCATCAAAATCATGGTCCAAGTCATATTTAATAATTGAAGGGTGGACAGCATTAGTGGACTACTTGCATTTTTTCCCGTGGTAAATATAATATATTTTCCACGGGAAAAAATGCACGTAGTCCACTCCCGTGCTGTTGCTAACACAGCGCTGACAGAGGCGATTACGATCCAGTAGTTTACTATATGAAGGGTGGACAGCACTAGTGGACTACTTGCATTTTTTCCCACGGGAAAAAAATGCAAGTAGTCCACTAGTGCTGTCCACCCTTCAATTTAAAAGGGCTTGCCATACATGTACGCACAAATAATTGTACTTTGAAAATTCTTCTTCTCAACATTATTCAAATGATGTGTTATTTAATTCAGAAAATGACTAAAAGTTTCAAAATATAAAACAAATTTTGTATTAAACAGGTCTCCGTACAATATTGCCTTCATTCGAAGTGTTTGAAAACGAATTATCGCAAAAATAAGATTGATGGAGAAACGATAATCCTCAGACAGAAGAGGACTAGTTTTTCACTACTGATGTACCACAAAATTGTGTCTATCCATTTTAGGAAGAATGAACGATAAATCAGAAAATATTAAATTTACCATCCAAAAGCTGCCATTTGTTCTGCCTAAACCTAGAGCGGCTCTTAAAGTATAGAGTCAGTGCATGCATGAATTTTTAAGCGTTGTCTTTGTTGAAAATAGGTGTCAGACAGACATCTTTTGACAGATGAGGCCGGCAATCAAAGTGAGTAGTTCAGTTCTTTCACATTCATCGATGTGAACCAATTGTGAATCCCTTGACTATAGGTGATCAAGCCACAAATCCGAGCTCTGAATAAAGATTGTTCAATCCTGTATTATGATTGTTCTTAATATGCCTCGTAAGTTCTTGGAACATTGGAGGCTGGAGGATATTGGAAAGTTTTGATGTTCAATGATTCTTTAAATTACCGGGTGATTGTAGGGATAAGTGGCGTAATGAAGGGTACACAGGATAATTGGTATGTTAGATGTGAGGGATAAATACTTGGTCTGCTAGAAGCTGCTCTTAATAATTGTTTGGAAGAAGACGCCTAAGATAAATTGTGTGTTGGGCTGCACACGAAATAATCAGTCAATCGCTGGGTGTTCGGGAAGGTGTAGAAATTTTAAAGTGCTTGAAATGGGTGGACAGTTTGTAGGTTCAGGGGGGGGTGAGCGGTTAATAAGTTTTGAACGTAACGTATTGATAACATGCAGCATACATTTTCACTAGTATCTGCTCGTGTAACTAATATACTGGTAGCTATAGAACTTATGAAAAGGCTGAACGCACTGTATTTTAAATTTCTTCAACAATCAATGTATAGTGAGGGAATACACATGATCACTAGCAGCGTCAAAACATATAAATGAGTAGAACACCCACACAGGAGGAAATTTACGCGTTTTTTGATAAATTATTTCACTTGCCAGTAGACGTTGCCTCTCCGAAAGAGTTCCCATCTTGGAGGGAAAGAAGGCTAATCGCGAAAACAAATTACGTATTTTATTGTAATTCGGCTGCATTGGATGATTGATACCTCTAATAGCACTATCTCCATTTGATGTACGTTGAACAACATTTAAAACTTCAAAAATACAGATACATGAATTTTAAAAAATGATAAAAATAATATGTTTAAGCAAGGTATTGAATTTGTAGATGAAATTGGCGATCAAAAAAATCCCAGAACTAAGTAAGGTACATTAAAAATGAGTCTCGTTCGCATGGCTGGCGCCTCGTAATCAGTAAACTCGTCTGTGTGTTAGCAGGGACGTGCTAAAGGAGTTGCAGCTCGAGCTCGCTCACACGAGCCGCCGCTGCTTCTGCACCTTGTCCGCGTTGCCGCCTACAAAAACCTGAGACAGAAGGACTTGGATGAGCAGTCAAGTCAAAAACGCGAGGTAAAATTAGACAAAAAACAAGACAGGAACTTAATACTACAATGGTAGAAAAATAATATCACACTGACTAGGTAATAATGATACGAATTTCAGTTTAAATCGTAATAAGAAACGGCTAAGCTTTCAAAATCAAATCAATGAAATGTATCAATGAACAATAGTAGAGGTTCTCACAATCATTATTAAACTATTGTGATTACTCGTGGGAGGACATCAGTATCGCGTGTAGAAGAGACTTACTCTGCATGTAAGTTTGAATATAAATATAGCATAAAAGAGTTCTCGTTCTCCGAGTTTATGTCTCTGATTTTCATTAAACTTGACAACATTTTGACTTGTGACCCACTGTATTTTTGTCTTACTATCCTAACACATGTTCATCCATAAAGCAAAGCTGGATAATTGTAAATTTTTAAAATAATGTGATCGGTAAAAGTTAAAATGGCATAATTTCTACCAAAATTATGGTGTTTCTTCAATCTTGGTGTTTCTAAGAAAACAATTGTTACATATTATCAGCTTTCTATAACAGTGATCCATTCATCAATAATAATAATACATGAGAACGCACGCTTACATTTTTCTGAAATTTATTACTAAAAATATCATAAAAGGTATATTAAGTTATTGCAACACTGATTATGATGATGAAAATATGATTGAAAAATAGTAAAAGTAATAATAAGAAATGTAGAAGTAGCTAGTATTGTAGCGGTTAATAAGTGATACTAGCAATAATAGTAATAATAATAATCATTATCATAGCACGAACAGTGTGTATAATAACATATATAAAAAAATTCACATTTTACAAAAAAACGGGAGGTTTCATTACGCAGTACATGAATTGCAATTAAAGATGAATTCTCCAGTTGCAAGCAAGAATGTGGTGGAGGGTGTAATTGTATTTCAAGAATTATTAACTAACCAGTAACGACCATTCATGTACTACAAACAAACACCATTCTTTAATGGTGGTTGTTTCGGCTGATGTGGACGAAAATAGCGTTCTAAATTGGGTGTAAAGCAATAGAATCCCGGTATAAGAACTCAGCGCTGAAAGCGTTTTTGTTGAACTTTGTTTCTTGAGAATGCATCGAAAAAACAATCCCTCAGACACAGGGCAAACGCGGACGACTTCAAAAGCAGTCGGTGGTGCCGAGCCGCCTGGACCTGTTGCTATGGAAAGCGACCAATTAACTGCACTGAGATTGTTACAGTGAACGTTCACCTTCATGTGCTCTGCACGATCACAAGTAACAGCAAAATGAAATGGAATTTAGTGAAAATGGATGTCAACGTCGTGGACAACTTAACACAGTGCTGAAGATAATCTTAGACAGAAAACTGCAACACAAGTTATGTATTTCCCATTGATTGAAGCAAGAGATTATCATGGAATAACTATTCCTGGAAAAAATGTTATTTTAATTTTTCTTGCCATAAAACACATTTTTCCTAATCATTCGTGTTGTAAAGCTGCATTAACCTATTAAATATTTTTTTAAATGTTGTGTTAAATTTTATATGATTTTCTGATGTAGTTAAATACATATATAAGATATTTGAACGGCAATAACTAATATTTAGAATGCAACTAGAAGCCAATTATGTGAAAAAATTATAAGTACAAACTCAAGTTGAATATTTTTCTTATCTATACAGGTCACCTAGCAAAAGTTGTACAGAATTTGTTGTACAAAAACTCGTAAATGTTCAGTTGTACACAAGTTGAGGTAGTATAACCAAAGACTGTTCAATGGTAAAAGTGAGTGTTAATGTAATTATAACTATTATGAGTATTTTTTTAATATTGTACGTAGCCATTATTGTTATTCGGCATTTTCAGTAATTATCACACTTCATAGTTTGTCTTTTGCCACTATCACCAATTCATTTTTTTATTTTCTTACAGGCACGACTGCAGAGACGCAGTATTGTGCCCTCAGGTACCACTGCAACGAGGCAGTATTGTGCCCTCAGGTACCACTACAACGAGGCAGTATTGTGCCCTCAGGTGCCACTACAACGAGGCAG